>LXGT01000067.1:0-108924 GCA_001640655.1 Endoconidiophora laricicola | reverse complement strand
CAGCGTAAATGGTAGGGCCTGGAAGAGTAGTATGTTAGTAAGAGAGAAAGAGAGAGAGAGAGAGAGAGAGAGAGAGAGAGAGACTTACCAGGGAAGGTGCCGTTGATCAGCATGCCCTGGGCCTTGGTAGTGCCGTCGGCTTGAATGTTGTACTCATCAGAGATGACCAGAACATAAGAGCGAGTCACGTTGGTAGTGGGGGTATCCTCCATGTAGTTGGTGGAGATGTCATAGCCATCGTCAGTCCAGCAAGTGCGGTTCTCGGCAGTGTTGCAAGAAGTAGCACGCTTGTAGACGTTGTGGCTGGGTTCAGAGAAGACCTCAGGGAAGGCCGAGACCGAATTGGCAGTGAGGGCAATGCCTCCAATGGCAGTAATGAAGCCCTTCATGATGAAAGCAGGGCAAAGCAAGCAAGTGAAAGAACGAGAAGCGGCGGTAAAGAGTAGAGTTGAGATCGAAGATCGAAGAAGTGAAAGTCAAAAGAGAATGACCAAAGGAAAGTGTAAGAGAGAGAGTGAGAGAGAGAAAGAGGATGTTGATCCGGATGATGAGGAGAGAGGGAAACAAAACCGATGGAAGGGCGAGATGTCGGCTACCTTTATACAAATTGGCCGACTATGTGATGGCGATACAAATCTTGAAGTTGTCAGCGTAAGCTAAGGCAGCGTAACGGTATGTCCCTTGCATGTGGTCCAGATAGAGCTGTGCTCCAAGTTTTGGTGCGTAGAGCCAGGGTAAGATTCGTTGTCAGTGTTTTCTATTTCCTCTTAATCGTTCTTCTTGTCTTCCCGCCATAGACAGGCTAGTATCACTGACAACTAAGCCTTACTTTGCTTGCAAGTCCCTTGTTTGCTTCGCAGAGACCTTGAGGCCGTTTGTCAAGATGCTATTGTGCCCCAGAGCCGCTACGGACGGACATAGTCGTCGTTGTCGTTTCTGCTCCTCTCCCCNCCTCCAGATATTGTTTGTGCGGTATATAGATTGATGGACTGGGAATAGAAGAACACACCCCTCCGTGCTTCTTTCCCTAGATTGTCGCCAACAAAAGACTTACACTTTAGAGACTGGTTATCGAGGGTGTGCTGATAGCATGCTAATGAGAGTGGACGGGTGTGCTTCTTTCCAAAGCTGAGCCCAGCCCAGCCAAAACCGCTGTCCACATCTTCACCGTCAACACTGATTTTATTTGGAAGCAAAGCAAAAGCAAACATGTGCCAGGGCGCCAAGAGCATCGATCAGGCCAAAGGAATAGGATGGGGTTGCTGATATTGACGCTATAATGTGTTTGCTAGAGGTGTGTTTGCTGTCCGGGAGAACCGTGTGTGTGACCCGTGCTGTTACTGAGGATGTATACATTACATACAATTGAGAGGTGAATGGTCTGTGTTCCCAAGAAGAGAAAGAGAGACAAAGAGATATGCCAGGGTTCTTGGGTTAAGTTGAGTTAGCTTGGCTCGTGCTCTAGCTTTTTCTCTTCTCTTTGGGTTATACACGCCCAGTATATTTGTCTTTGCATTTGGGTGTGTATATAGAGTGTAAAGTCCCCACATGGCAAGGGTATGTAAACTAAGTATATCGTAAACGAAACGCCCTGTGAATATCTAATACCAGGGTTTGGGAGTAGGTGTGTGCCTCCTCTCTTACTGGGTGTATGCACGATATGGGCGTGTTAGAATTACTAACAAGGTGACAAGACGGACTTTCTACAGCTAGCACAAGAGCAAGAACCTTGTTTAGATGGAAAAAGACTCTACATAGTAGAATGAAAAGGAAGAACAGAATATGCGGAAAAACTTACATACCCACCCCCCCCTCCTTCTCTTTTCTCTGTCAACTATCCCCCGGTCTTGCTCCTCCTTCCGGCTCCCCGCTCAGCTCAGCCATTACCTTGTCGTCATATTCTGGCCATGGTAGTGTTTGCTTGCTATCGAGAGACCTAAGACCATCAAAACCCTACGCGGCAAGCATGGCAAAGTGTATAGTTTGTTGTATAATCAGATTAGCCTTTTCTGAGAGGGCGGTTGGGCTTGTGACGATGTCTCTTGAACCTGCCGTGACCCGTTCTTCTCATGACCCGTATTCTTGTGTTCTGCATAAGTACAAAGGAACAAAACGATATTGCAATGTTTGCACCCAATATATTTGTTTGCTGTGGGCGGAGGCAGTATCGGACAGACTTGATGATTCAGGTGAAATACCACAAGTAGTAAGTAGTTATTATCATGCTAGCCATATCATTAGTCTATTTGCTTACTGCGGTTGTGATTCGTTATAACAAGGCCAAAGAGAACAGAACAGAATTACCAAAACTGCTTGCTTGAAACAACATGTTTGAGCTCATCTTCTTTTGTGACTAGCTACGCTCTGTGTTTAGTTAGCATGGCCAGTTTCCTACTATAGAAATATACCTAAAAGGGAGCTCTTCACTAGACTTACTAACTGACTGTCTATCTGCGTGACAATATCTCACCGTCAGCCCAATCAGTCCCAAGCAAGCTAGTAATTTAGCAAAGCATGGACTGCTCTGTATCCCAAACATCCAGCCTTGGGCTCATCAGGAAGCCCGCCTTTCCTTCTCTTATGCCCCCTTTAAAGCTTTGGCAATAATGCGTATAAGGGTAACAAAAATACGTTGTCTATATAGTTTGTTATTCACTATCACGTTATCATACGTAAAATGTATCGTTGCAGCAACAACAACGTAAAATATATATATCAAGGAGAACAGGAAAATATATGGGGGTATTACTCCTATGTATTAGACTGCTTGAGTATCCGTCCGTTTTAGCCTCGCCGCAGCGGCAACGCAGAGTAAAAGACTGCCCAAGGCTCCTTTCCCGCCTCCTCCCTGTATACTACTAGACTACTGGGCTAGTCTGCATACAGGGTTCCATATCGACACAACTAAACCTTTCGATGCCGGCATCACTACTAGATTGGCGGTTGGGGAAGCTGTTGCGTTACGTGTATACAATCTCCATACCCGTGCCAGACTTGGACCCGAGTCCTGTCCTTAGTCATACAGTTGGTTTGTCTTGACTCTTTACCCGTGTATGTATATATGTAGATAAATTTAGATTATCACGATGTAGGGGAAGGAAAGTCCCGCTGCCGGGGGGTAGCACTAATAGTGTATATATAAGGGTTTATATTTCATATTAACCCTATCATATAGCCAAGTGATAATTACCATCTTTGGTCTCTTGATACATCACTTTATTTTGTTGCTTCAACAGCATATTCTTTTCAATATTAGCTCAGTACAATGCTGTATAAATTGTATCTTGACGATCTTCATGTCAGAGCTCCAACAGTAGCTTTTCCTCTCTCAGTAACCTTTATCTAGTCAAACATTTCCTTACACAATATACTACTACTAAATATTCGCAAGCAAAACGAGTCAGTCTAGGCACTGAATAGCTAGTCTTGATGAGAGAACAGAAGAAAAAAGGCACTGCATATTGTAGGAACAAACTCTAATGAAGTTTGTTTACTACGCCGTTAGCTGGATGCAGTGCGAATGAGGCGCTGAATTCGTTCCCGGGTTTCCTGACGGCAGACGAAAAACCTTTGGTCCTACACCGAGGAAAAGTTCTAGTTCTATTTGTGCTCCTTCATGTGGCGTGGCTATCTTGCAGGAAGAAGGCCCTAATATCTGACTTATGTCATTAAGTTCTTACAATTGTTCTTGGTCTGACAGATCTAAACAGACAAACTACTGATGCCCTTTCCAAGACTTAGCGGCCATCAGATTTTGTGTATTACAGATGTATCCGTGTTTGATCTTATGCCTGCCATCAGTCTGTATATCACAGGCTAGCCTGGCTTGTTCAGGTACAAAGTACTCATGTATCTGATTTAGTACACAAAAAGTAAACAAAGTAGCCTCCCAAAAACTATAGATGCCGTTGTATATCGGTTGTCTAGACCTCCTATACCCGTATCTTCCGATCGGCAACGGCAAAAGAACATCAATTTTTGGTCTGCTAATGGCATCTTGTTCCATTTCTCGTTTCCATTGGTCCCGTTGATTTAAAAGCGTAGACTTGTCTGCGCTATAATTAGCCAATTAAGCTGGCCCAAAGACATTATACGAAGACTATTTCACCTGCTATCTCTCATACAGGCCTGGCCTTTCTTTCCAACTCGAGTAAAGATAGTGAATGTGCAGAATCATGATTGCTCTCCTGCGCCTTGTTACTTACATATTTTTCATATCTGCCTTGATCTACCCCCTTCCTCACCATATATCTTGTTCTTCTTTCTATTAGTATATCAGCTATCTTATCTCTGGTTCTGTTACCGCCTTGCCCTATCTCTTTCTATTTCCTTGCCAGCCGCAGAATAAAGAAAACAGGTCAGTAAGTCACTGGTATAGGCGATGTCTTATTACAAGGTCTCTCTCTCTCCCTAGTAGATAAAACTTTTGTTCTACCTTCAAAATGGTATGGAGAATAGGAATATACACTAATAGCGGGAAGTTATGTTCCAGATAAAGATATATACGAGCCTAATATGCATACAAATTGACAAGTTGATCTCATCCTCTTCTTGCTTGCTTTGCTTTTGACTAGGCTATTGGGCTTGGTCAACTTAGCTTAGCCCAGTTTGGTTACTCCGCTGCTCTGCCTCTGTCTTTTTCCATTTCTTGCTGGCCCTAGTCTGTTGTATCTAGTGGTGCTTTGCTTGCTTGTCGCCATATTTAGATATACCTTGCATTATAGACATAACCAGGCCTCTCTATTAAGGAATAAACAAACCCTTTAACTTCCTCTCATTAGAAAAAGGCGGTAGTTGGGTCTTCTGACAGAGGCTTTGTCTTTCATCTTTCTGCCTAGCGAGCTTTTGTTAAGCATTTTCTTTGCTTCGTATTTAGCGTTAGACTTGGTTAATTGTAAGATGACCGGTTGACTGTCCCTGCAGTTACTTGTAAACATAACAGCACGAGTTGTGTTAGTCAGTGCACTATAGTGCATATTTTATAGTGGGATTTAGGCTGAGAATATAGACACTAAAACCCGCTATTAATAGTTACCCTACCGGCCCGTTAAATAGGCTTATTCACGGTACTGAACAGACAGACAGATATCGCTTATTTAGTGAGTTGGAGGCTCATTACGAGCTTCCCCTACTACTCGCAAGCATCGTGATTTCAAGTGGCTTATCAGTCCAAATGTAATACGGATACAGCAGTCATTGATTGGCTCAAAGACTGCTATACAACTCTAATCTCCCAGCTAAACATGACGCAAATGTTGATCCCTTGTGACTTCTTTGCTCATTGGTTTGATACTATTGCTGCGCCCAGTATGTCAGCAACGCTCTAAGTGGCAAGCAGAGAAAAGTATGATCGGCCGTAGATCTGCAGAATGGCTGGCTATGAGGCAATCAGCGTTGTGTTAGGCTCACCATTCAGTACAAAAGACAGAAGATAGAAGCTGCCAGTCAAGAGCGGCCTGCTGACTGGTAGATATAAGACTCGAAGAAGGATACGTTCGGCAATAACAAACTAACGTATTCGTGATCAAGCCACAGACGAATCAACATGTTAGCACTTGCTTCTATATTGAGGCGACTAAACTGTTCGTATACGTCGCTAGTCTAGGAAGCTTGAAGACTCGTCATCTTTTGCCCGCAATAAAAGGCCCAGGACATAGACGCGTTTGCATAGTTGACCTATTAGCCCTATTTACCATTTCTTACAAGTCTATTAGTTTCCTTTCTCTTGATATGCCTATCCTTGTCCATGTTTTCCCATCCATACGTTAGTCGTCGTCACTCCTTGAACCTGCACACCTTATGTACTCATCGCTGTGTCTGTTTCAATTTAGTAGTATCATTCGTGCACCTCGGAAGCAAGTAAACACCATATGCATGTCAGTCTGTTTCTGCTGGAGCTCATTTTCCCTCGCTGGAATTCACCCCTCCCCTTCTATCTTTTGCTTCGATTCATCTATCACGGGCTCGTTGGAGGCCCAAGTCCCAAGTTTGCCCCAACGGCCTTCATACTCTTCGCATCCGACGTTAGTAGTATCATGGATGCCTCCTTTTTTGTTTACCCACTAGTCATATCCCCTCTGAGAGCAAGACCAAGATAGTGGAGAGGAGAAGACTGTTCATTAGACAGGTAGACGGGCAAAGTCTGCGAATCTAACAATCGCCTCTCTTAGTGAAGAACGTGAACACATACGTTACTAAATAGAAACGAGGAACCATGTAGGAAGTTTAACATGTCTCCCCGACCATCTATATAGCTGGATATACGCGAGACTTAGACACAATAGTTAAGCGCCGTCGTCTTGGCTACTGCGTTGCTGTAAACTTCGTTGATACTTTCTACGGGCCAAACTGTAGCATAATTCAAATATGAATACTGGGCTGCTGAAGGTGTTGCGTCCCTATATCGGCTCTATCATGCCCGGGCCACGAGAACCCAAGAAGCGAACCCTGATGAAAAACACAGTAGTGCTTAGTAGCACTGAGAACAACAACAATAAGGCAAGCTAGGAAACACCTGACCCCGGAATCACTAAGAATGCTGGCAGCGGGTGCTGGGTTTTATCTCTGTCCATCTATAATTCTATAATTCAGGGTCTAACTGAACCATTTTGAGAAGCCCTGAGATCTCCTAAGTCACCCGCTGTTGCATTGCTTGGTTCTACCTGGTTTTCACGATACTTACTACCTGTGGTCTTAGCTTTTTTTTTTCTTCTTTTTCTTTCTTCGGCTTTTGCCATATATCATACTATGTTGTACGCCGCCTGTAGTAAAGTAAATTTGCCCATCCTTCTTTGTAACAACTAGGCTGACTGGATTTAAGAAAGAAATATCTTCACTGACCGCCTGCTTGACCGACAACAGATAGGAAAGTCTCAGCGCTGATATAGTAGCACTGCATATTAGACGATGACGACGACGTTTTTATCTCTTGATACTACTGTTTTACTTATGGACAGGCTGGGCCAGTTGGCGGACACTGCTGTATGTGAGAGGCCAGCCATTGACTTGCTATTACCAAAGACAAAAAGACGCACTGCAGCCCAAAGACCCAGCTGAAGTTATCACGGTACCCACCAAGATAGTCTGTACTATGTGAGAAAACAAGCACCAAACTAAGCGTCATTGCTTTGTCTCCGTATTGTTGTTCTGTTGCCGTTTCTCTTCTGACTTGCTCTAGGAGGTGCAGACGCGAAAAGACGGACAGCAAAAAATGTCGCAAAGTATATCCTGATCTCTGGTTGTTTTCTTTATGACTTGACGCTACATGGACATAGTACGTTTCTACTAGTTTCTTTTGCTGCTTGTCATCTTATCGAGAATGTGTGCTATTAGCGGTGATAAGTTACTAGTGTCATTAGTTGACAATTCGTTATCATATTGTTATAGAAAACAATACTCACTGTCAAGATTTACCAAAAAGACGGAAACTTTTAGCGTCGTATTTCCTCGCCGTCAAAGTTTTAAAATTAGGTGGTAATTTTGGGCTGGGCTTGCTTCCGTCTCTGTGTAAGTCTCTATCATAACTTGATATCGTAGTTATGTGTTACGAAGACAAAGGTGCTGTTCTGCCTATAAAACCACTGTACTATACAGAAAGAACTCCCCCTACTGGGACAAAGGGTCGTCTTGCCAAGTCTCACCAAATGTAATATACCCGTTAGCGTCTATCTTTTTACCTATATACACTTGTACCCAGCGAAAACGCGGAAAACTGTTCCAACGCAATGCATATCTTGTTCCTATTGTATGTATTATTGTATATAAGCTAAGAAGGGAAAACCCATTTCTCACATCCGTTAGTATGCACGCAAAGTTAGAGTGTACTTTAGACGGCGACAATGTTAATCCTGTCAGTCACAGCCTCATTCAGGAACCAAAAGGTCACAACATACATAGCAGAGTGAAAAATCAAGGATTACTTGACATTATGCTATCTTTCAGTAGGAATTACAGATTAAGGCCCCCTCCCCCTCCCCCCCCGCTAGTGTTACTACTCTGCCTCAAAGATAGTCAGACAAGAAAGGGCTAGATTACCATGAGCTGCGTAATGCACAGTTTGGAATACAGTGGTTGGCCTTCGCTATTTTAGATACATGTTATGTACAGTATTTACATCTTTCTGCATCTTACATAGTATTTATACAGTGCCCAACTTCCTAATGAACCACGGGAACTAAAAACTCGCATAGACAGTCGATGTGCCCTGCTGGATCTTTCTTTGGCCTGAGCTTGACTAGCAAGATACATCTAGTTATATAGATTATAGATACACCTAGAAAAAGGGGGGAATGCTGCTGTCTGAACTGTGGTTAATTGGTCTGTTCATTCAAATACCCCCCCTCCTCTTTTTTGTTTTTGTATGTTAACTGGCAGTTATAATGTAATGATAGTATGTAAACTTCCAAAGAACCTTGATATATTGCAAGGAGAATAGGAAAACGGAAGGAAACTTGTAGGGAAAGACAGAATAAAAGACCTTTCACCGCCTGTAAAACACAATATCGCAAAGACCCGTTATCATTGGGCTACGGCAAGTTGGTTAGAGTTCCCCTCTCGGCAATAGATAATAAAACAAAAGCTGTATAGAACAATGTCTACAGTATGTATTTCCCCTAAGATCTCTATATGGCCTTTGTCTGATCTTCTTCTTCCTATTCTCTGAAGACTGAGCCCTTCAAAGAGACAGAAGGACCATCCAAAGGTGGCGCTGTCAGCCGATTTGCTTGCGTGTAAGCTTTCACGGGAAGGTATCTTACATTGAGATGTTTGTTAAACTTTACTCGGCCTTTTGGGGTTTGGTTGAAGAGAGTGAAGTGAGTCGCCAAGAGATCATCTCGAAGATTGCTTGTGCAGCAGTCCGTCAAGGCGCTGATATCTTTCATTGGCATGCACGGGAAATGGTAAGATGTGAACTGAGGAAAAGAGAAAGCCCAAGCTAGTCAGTCGTAGAAAGTAGCCTAGATGGATAAAATTGGCCAATTTTATGATTCGCTTTTACCCTCACAATAAACAGCCTATTACTTATAACGAAGCTGTCTCGAGCAAAGCAAGCTAGCTATCTTGTTCTAAGAGCATCAGTAAGGGCGTGTTGTATTGTTCATTTTCGATGCCCGTATAATAGACAAGATAAGGCAAGACTGTACTGCATATAATGAATAAACATAATTTATCAGATAAATAAGGAAAGCGAACAACTATCTTGTTACCCCTCCCCCCTCCCCTAAATGACTGTTGTCTCATGACAGTGCGCCATATAATTGGAATGGAGTCTGTCTGTCTTTTGAGAACGACACTTCCTTTATGAGCGACAAACATAGATACAGTGTATACGCGGCTTCTGGAGTCTGAGCGTAGCAATGGAGAGTAAGGAAAAGAGCAAAAGCTCTGGAAGGAATAAATCAAGCTTCTAGCCAACAACAACACCTCGGGAATTTGGTGGTAAGGATGTTGTGTATCTTATTTTTAACCAGGGTTTATCACTCTTTTACTAGTAGTATTCATTAGTAGTACCACCCCTACCTCCTCCTTCACTTATGTCCCGGATCACCAAGTACACCATCTCCCTTTGCTTGGCTTAACACGAAGGTGATCATAGCTTCTGTATACTTTTCAGTCTTGACTCGATAAACCCTTGTCAACGGTCTTCATCAGGCTATTAGGATATATCAAATTCAAGGAATGAGTCCCTCAAGACAGGAAGAGGTGTCAGCGGAAGTCAGCCAATTGAGTTTTGTTTTCTTTCATGATTGAAGATATCTGATTGTTCTAAATCTCAGTCTCAAGATCTACAGTTCTTTGCTTCTTCTCTTCTCTTTTCCTCCTGTTATCTTCAAGACTAACTGGTCTCTAGACTAGCCAGCCCATCCATCCTTACTCCTACCAATCAACGAAAGCTGGTAGTCTAGTTGCAGCACAAACTGCACATCTCTTGCCATATCAAGAACCCCAGTTTGATACAAAACTCCTACGAACACATTTGAAGGCCATCGTGCCTTTCTCTCGTTTCTTCTAGCTCCCATTCTTAGGTCCAGGGAATGTGTATTTGATAGTATCTCGAATATAATTAGTAGCACTGGCTTGTGATCGACGCCCACCAGCGGATTTTCCTTTCTTATTTCCATTTCTTATCTATTTTCCTTATCTTTTCCTTTGCTTAGCTGCTACATTGCTCTATATATATATATATATATATATAGTCCCCCAAAAGAACTGAAAATAAGGCTTTGGTTCACTGTTGCGTGGAAGCGAGACACGTTTAGACGCCCTCAGAGTAGAGTTCGCCAGAAGCAACACCAAATGTACCATGTTCAGAGTCTTAGAATATCAATGTCCCAGAGCCGGCCGATTCTTTTCTATCCCTACCGTTGTTCTACTGACGCGTGTTCTGCTTTGCATGACAGATTATGCACACCTTTCTCTGTGTTTACGATCTCTTCGATGACTGATATGCCACACTTTGATCTCTTATAAGGGTAAGGGCTTATATACATATATATGCATCTTAAACCTGTGTAAATCTGCCCCTTCAATCTGACGGGATCATCAATAAATCGCCGCTGCCAATTATGATTTATGCAGAATCTCATACGCCGCAAAAGACTGCGGTTATCAAACTCATTGTGTACGCATGTGTATCTAGTTTTCTTAGTGAGTGGGCTTCAAGCATGAATAGTAGAGAAACTGGCCAGTGTAACTGTAGCTTCATCGACTACCGAACACCAAAAAGAGATGGAGGAAAACCGAATGTCGAAGAGCAAAGTCTTTCTTTCTCTCTGGCTCTATACCATCATGACTACCAGCAGCCGGTCGACCCGTGAGTCATAAGCAAGGCCTTACTCTATTGGCTGGGCTCTTATCGCCGACAACAGTACAGTGATCAATAACTGACGGGACGATATCAAGGACTTAAGTTTACCCTTTCTCCATAGTCCTACTTCTTTTCTACAGTGATATATCTCTGAGCTTTGATACATTCACAGGTTGCTGCCGGCTATTCCTGGCAGTCGTTAACAATGAGCGCAGGGTGTACTCAATACACAGGGTGGTTCGAGTGCGTGAGAACAGACATTGTTGAATGACGGCAGTTAAAGCCGAATCCTTGAGTTACTAGACCAATCACACACCTTGATTATTGCTGCGTTGTAGAGAAGAAGCAGAAAAAACAGCTACAATACCCGAGGCCGTCTTTTTTTTCTTCTTTTTTTTCTCATATATCGGGTGAGGGAACATGAAGTTCACGATGTTTGTACATAGTTGCTATACCAAAGTATTACCAAGTCCGAGGCCGTACTCGGCTCATGGAAAGATAGAATCAGACCTCAAATTGCTATGAATACCGCAACTGTTGCACTATCAAAGATATCACAGGCCTATATTTCTTGGCAATACAATATGGCTCGTTATAGTTGGGTACTCGTATTTTTGTTTCCTCATTTGTCTAGGGGCGCAATATATAGCAAACAAGAAAGAATTGTTGAATCAACTGGAACGCAAGTACGGACCGGCTGCGTATTTTTCTCCGTGATCTGATACAGCAGCAAAGGCTAATGGTCTGAACAATATTCTGGACAAGATCTCCGGCGTCTCTTTTTCAAATCAAGGAAAAACAACACGTAACCGGTCGTCCTCCTTCACTGGCTGATCACCGAAGAACTAAAAGCCTGAGCTTTGACGTTTGACTAGCACTTGGAGGCAGATAAACAGACAGCAAGAAGACTTGCTTCACTGAGAGAAAAAAGACATAGCTACATTGTTTCTCGATCTTTCGATTTTTTTTTCAAGATAACTCTACTTTTTGGTTGTCTCTATTTCGAACAGCAAAGAGGAACACCGGAGAAAAGATGTCGTTGGCGACGCTATCTAATGTTGGTGTCATGGTGCGCAAAACATCGTGATACTTCAAGTAAGCTACTAGCATTTGATGTCACGAGATACCTTACAAAATTACAAAAGTAAGCTAAAGAAGTAAAGGAATCACAATCCTCGGCGATGCTACGTAAATACAACTAATATTACTAAACGAAACCCGGCCTGGCTCAGCTGAATAGCTAATATCAGCCATTGGTCCACCGGAAATCTAGACACGCTATTGAGCCGATACTGCATTCGCCTGAAAGCGAGATACGCTGATATTATGGCTGCTCTAGCCTTTTCGTATATGACGGTAGCAGCTGACAATAGCCATACGACGAGGAACAAGGATAGATGGATGGTGGCGTTGCTTTAATTTTGGCAATATATAGACCAGACCAAAGTCACGACGATAACCTCAGGAATCGATAAGCCTCGTTGTTTCCTGCTCCTTTCAGGTAGTTGGCCAGTAAGACACTTTGAAGATCAATAACAGTTTCTTTAGTCTCTTATCGCCCCAAAAGAAGAGAATAAGCTTACTGGTAAGAATTGTATCTCTTGACCTCCTCCATTCTGGCGTTTATGAAACCAATGCAAGGTCTCAGTCCAGAGTTCATCGTCCTCAGCAGCAAGCTCCAAGACACTCTGACTGCGCTGATCACAGAATGGACCAACAGAATGGCTTGATATACCTGTAGGTTATTGCTGCTTGTCAAAGGTAGTTTCTTGTCAAGACAACAAGATGACTGGCTTTTGACTGAAAATCAGTACCAAATTCCGCATCTTGGTCGTCTGAGCAGTCAACCCCCCCCCCCCCCCNCCCCATTTAACCGAGTAAGTAAAATAAACTAGGAGAGTGTTAACTGGCTTGCTGAACCGCTTTCTTTGTCAATTTTTCGTCAATGATTTGCATATCTGTTCCATGACCTGGCACTTTTCCTCTGTCTAAACTCTTGAAACTAGATGATATTATCATAAATTAAAAATAACATTTATCACATCAAAAGGGCTGTTAACCAGAACAGAGCAAAAACCAAGTTCCTCCCCCTCCGTTGCTTGATAGACAAAGAACTTCCAAATAGTACAGAGTGCCTGTTTTATCGTATGAGGTCATACATGAAGGTGGCTTCTTGTCTCCTTGCAGTATCAATATTCGTAGACGCCCATTGTTATTACTCTATCTGCCATATCTCTTGTTCTAGGTTACTAGTACTATAACAAGGGCTGACTAAGTAGGTTCAGGTTGTGGGGAGAAAGGGAGGGGGGCGTGCAAAAGTCTTTGCAGTATCTAGCCTATAATATCTGTGTCTTTTAGTGTTCTAGCACTTATAAAAATTTAACCACTTTATCTGTCGCAATAAGATAGATAATAAACATAAAACCCTCAAGAAATGCTACATAGGTAGCGCCTCATTTGCACTATGACAAAACCTCTCTTTCTATTTTTCTATCTAACTGAAGAATCTAGGCTAGGCTAGCACTTGGATCCTCTACCACATCTCCCGTTGAATGGCGTATTTTCTGAGATCTAAGCAAATCCAAGGGAGGGGGGGGGGTATGCTGATTGCCATTCCGCGACACTGACTAAAGTTAGTGCTGATATAGAATATCACAGGTATAGCAAGTGTTGCTAGTAATATCAACAACATCACGAACTGTAATACTAACTATCATTGTAGCAGCAAGTCAGCAACAGCCAAAATGTCACCTTCAAAAGTCCATCGCCATGTCAGCTGCTAACGCTGTTCTGTTTCCTTTCTTTCAAAAAGCAGTAACAATAATTAGTCACTAGATTTGATTTGATATATTTCAAGTCTACTTAAATTACAAAGAGCATACGACTCAGTAGTTGGTAGCTAATCTGCAAGAAAGAAGGTGAGGTATATTTTGTTTAAACTTTTTTACTGACGCCTGCTTGGCTACTCACTGCCAACACTGAAGCATCGCCATTTGTTTAAAGAGAATAAACTGCCAAAAAAAAACCCCGTCATGCGATAACACAAGGATATTTTGCCATATCCAGGATTCTGCAGGTGGAGAAAAGGTAAAGAATACTAGTACTAGTGGTATTGCTGTTAGTCGACATACTGGAAGTAACGATATCATTAGACCAACAAATTCTAGACTATCTACACTAGCCTATGAGAATAGAAGAAAAAAAATGGCTAACAAACAATGACGTTGGATTTGGGTTGCTAAACCTAGACTGCCGCGTTGGTTCGTGATAAACGTTGCTTTTTGCCGTTTAGCAACAAACTGTAAAAACATCGTTACCACCAAACTATCAAATAAGCAACAAATGAAACACAGATGCTGACCCAACATCGTTCGATCTTTGCCCATACGGTCTGGCAAGCAAAGCAGGCAGGCCACAGAGTGTCACTGACCCCGAGTACAGACCAGCTGTGTCTAGGTAAGTTTTGACCTTCTTTTCCTTTTTGCTACTGGGCTACCCTACCCTGGCTTATGATATCTAACCAATATGCTCTCTCATCAACTTACTGGAGATTATCTAGATGCACCGACATGTTGTGACTTCGTATGTCCAAGGCCATAAAGGCAGCAATGGCAGCTCAGGGGAGAAAAATAGAATACATACAAGTAATGAGAACTCCCTTCCTCTATTCACTTGTTTCTTGTTGGCCAGTGCCCAACCCAGCTGACCAACAACTTATTGCAACGAATCGATCGGCGAGCGAGGTCTTTGACAGAACGAGGAACATATCGTGCCATCGTAAGATTCAAATAACGGTTGCCTAAGGGCACTTTGGAACATATACGACGTTGTTGAGCTTGTTATGCCCTGGCAATTATTAGGGGTGAGGGAAAGGCCGACTTCATGACTGGCAAACGGTCACCGCTATTGCCGTTGTAAACGTGGCCCAGCATCGCATTGTGCTAGACCGCATCAACGGGTTGGGTTACTCTACACCGTGTCTAAAGCTTACACCGTAACGTTAACCCTAGTATTGGCATTGGACTTATCGTCGTTGTTTGGCTTGGGGTTGCGAGCCAGAAGCCTTAGATTCGACATCTCATCGACCTTCACCGCTGCTCCGAATGGTCTCTCGTCGGGAAGGGGACAAGCAAATGCCCATTTGCGCCCACTTCCTCTACTTCCCTTTAACATGGAAATAAGCTTCCGGGAGCCATTTTGACGGCAACGGACATGACGCAGCAAAAGATTCATTACGCCCGTCCAAGCATATCCCCCTACGCCGCCTTGGAAGTATTGCTCGTAGTTTGCTTGGGGCCTTTCCAGATGCTGGGTTCATTGCTTTGGCTTGTTCACATCTCTAATTACATGTATCTTGTGTTAGTAGAAGGAAGAGGCATGGAATTCGGAAAACAACTCCTATGCAGACGCAAGACAAAGACTAGTTAGTCATTGGCACTTCATCAACTTGAAGGTGTCAGCCAGGAATAGTTGTTATTTCTCATTACATCTACAAAGAACACGGTTAGGATCAATGAAAGATATAGTAAGTCAGGCAACTCAATGAATCTTGCCTTTGTCTACAGCTTATAGACACAAAAGAAGGGCAGCTAAGTTCTAGCCCGTTTTTAAACGGGATGGGATGTGAAATTGGCAGAAACAATCTGATGTCACAACGCAACAGCAAACTAGAAATAACAAAAACGAAACGTATGTGTAGAAGACCTCTAGTTACTACTGCCTGAACTTCAAGGTTCATCATGTTCAGACGCGCCCGTCGGTATATGATAGCTTGTATATCTAAGTCTGCTAGCAACTAGACGTTACTCGAAGGGCTCAGTCTTTACTTGTTCGTAATAAGTAAACTTTATCGGCAGTGAACTTTTGTAATCCAAAACACAATCCCTCCTCCTCCCCGTCATTCACGCCAATTCGATGCTGGACCAACAGCGTTGCCGCAGCTATCTCGATAAACTTAAACCACAATAGTAGTAGCACTCTTGCTTCTTACTATATAGTAATGGTGAAACCTCTCATCGCTCAGGGTCGTAGCACCAAGAAGGCTGGGCTGTCCAGCCTGCCAAGTAGCCGGATACGAGTGTGTTCGAATGTGTGGAGAGAGCGTGATTTGTGAACAACTAGTTATACTGCTGGTAGAAACGCTCGAAACTACCTGGCATCCATGGATATACTATCAGTAGATAATACATATCACGTAGGCTTCATCCTATGCTGCTCTCTCTCTCTCTCTCCTTTGATATATACCCATAGAAATAAAGAGGCTAGCTTCAGTGGCCGCTACAGGTGAGCATGCCCTGTAGCTAAATTGTTTGCTAGTAGTTCATAGCTTCTGACAACTGTGGAGGCCTGTACTTAGTACGGATATCTACAAGTACTAACTAGTATACGCCGTCAATGCGGATATAGAAGTCGTCGTCAGCTTATCTGTTCTCTTATTTCAGTAGCCACAACCTTGCTGGCTGTAACCATACGACATGATAGTTTGTTTGCCTAGTACTACTGCTAACTAGAGCTAGCCATATTTGCCAATAGTTGTGCTGTTTTGACTAGTTTAGAGGCCCCTGGGCTATTGATGTCTATCGGCTTCGGGCCTAGAATGTGTTTGTTGTTCCCATCAAGACTCTATCTAGAGCTTTGACTTGGGAAACATCGGATCTAATACTAGATTGCTGGTTAGTAACGGCTACTGCTAAATCTATCTTCCTTTGCCTTTTCGGTGGATTCTTTCTTATATCGGGAGCCTTATACTAGACTGTCACACATCGAGTACAGTTTATCCCCCGTAGCGCTAATCACTTCTCTATAGCACTGTAAAAGTCAAGATCAGCACTATAGCTGGCCTGCCTACCCACTAATTTGAGGAACTATATATATGGCTGGCCGGCTAATTTATAACAAAGCTTCATCTGCAACAAGAACTGATCTGCCATCGTGTTAGTGATGTTGTACGAACGACAATCCATTGATAGAACAACGACCAGGAAGAAATGTCAGAGACTTAGATAAAAACGCCTTCACCAATCTGCAATGTTGCCTTTCTTAGACTAGACTTACGTCATTCAGCGGTCGATCGTCTGTTTCAGCTTGACGCCCGAGAACCTAAGGTGTTAGGGTTAGGACAGTCGTTTTGTAGCGGTACATCGGTGATGCAAGGTACGGCGGGTTGATGCTACTCAGCGTACGTATGCATTGTATAGCGTACATTATTGATTGTCAGCACCCGGATACTATATATATATGTGTGTGTGAGTGCGTCTCAGTCCGTGGGTTAAGTTGTTCTTCTAAAGCTAGAGTTCACATCATTGCTACTATATAGACTTACTCATTAGCCTTGAGCTACTTTTCTTTCGTTTAGTTTCCCGATTTTGTTGATAATACTAGGGTTGTGCTGTATCGTATAAGAGATAAGGTAAGAAAAAAAAAACCCTTGGCCTATTGTGGTAGATCACTTCCCACTTTGGTAACATACTAGAGTTTATGTCTGTTTGAGAGCCAAATCAAATCTCCCGTCGCACCTAACTAGTGATTCTTGCTTTCTTGGCAGGCGTCTTTATGACTTGACTAAACCATCCCGCCCAATAGTGGTAGTGGTGATGATGCTGGCAAAGAGAGAAAGTATATAATAGAAAATGGTTGCGTCGGCACTAGTGATACTGCTAGCGCCAATACAGGCATTGATGCAATAATTCAGTCGGCACGCCCCTCTGCTAAACCATGAATCCGCGATTTCAGTATCTGGGGCTTGCTATAACAAACATAGGCCCGTTAAGGACAGAAGAACAAACTTGAAAGGCGTGTACTATAGGTTCCTCTTTTCGCATGAAATCAGGCACCAGGACTCAACACTTAACGTTATAACCGTACACCTAGCTTTATGACTGCTCTTCTCCGATGATCATGGCAGTGCTAATTACATGTAGGCTAATTTCCTATTCACCTCACTTGGTAAAATGTTTGCCAGCTGCCCTATACAGCCATAGTGTTTGCCCATATCACGAACTACGAATCTTAACAGGGGAAGAGGGGTGCAGACTTCAGCTACAGTAAAGAGCATCTTGGCTTACATTCTAGGCCGTAGGTTGCAGCCGAAGAGCACTTTGGTTAAGTTGTTCCTGCATCCCATTTCTAGAATGACAACGGGCCCTTTTAATATATCCCACGTCCATTGTAACGCTTGAGGCGGTTGATTGGAAATATTTCAAGTTTACCTAACTCACAAAAAGCATATGACTATACTAGAAGTGGTGTATAGCTAAGGTCGAGCATGATTAGGAAACAAAGCCACGCAATTCAAGGCCGCGTGTCCAGCTGTACAGCTACAAAGGCTGACTGCCGTATGAGTGTGTTATTTTCTCCGTCCAAGTCTGGGGAGGGGGGCGTCTGGCTGAAAGGCTGCTACCACCAATAGTTAAGGTACAATTCAGACAGGACAGAAGACTATTACGCTTTGAGATAATAAACATGATTCCTTCCTTCGGAGCCAAGATTAGCTTTGCGTCCTATACTGCACCCGTAATGTTAGCCCGGCAATCTTCGAGTGCAAGGTCAGGTAACCTGCGTACATATTGATATGTAGATTGCTGAACCATTGCATGTTGCACACTACCCCGGTATCTTCATAGTTCTAGAAACTTATATCAAAAAAATAAAAAATAAAATAAAACAAAAATTGCACCACCCATCAGTAACAACGTTGGGGCACTCCATTAGATTGTTTGTAAATAGGCATACAGCCTGCTTGGCCAGTCGATGCCGTCATATATCATAGAGTCTCGCAGATAGGGAATATAATATTGAAGGCTGAAACCTGATAAAAGTGAGCCACATGAAGGCCAATGAACCGATCAGTACATCACTAACCACGGAAAAAATCGGCCACGTCGGCGATTGAATTACGCATTGTACAGTTGAAAACAAAGTTTAGATATTTGTCAAGGGGTTTCGCCAAGGGCAAACAATTGGACAATTTATTTGGCCAAAAGATCGTCGCTCTGACTTTTTTTTTCTTTTTTTTCATGGCTTAGATCGCAGCGGTACGAGTATTGCTTCTATTTTGACACGGCGAACTCGGATTTGCAAGTCAGTGAAGATGGAAGACGATCAGAATGCCATGTTTGATGCGCAAGGTTAGGAGAAAACGCAAAGGCTGCGAGATCCACCCCCTCAGTTCCGAAACTAGCAGGCTTATCAATCGCGGTTAGCTCCGGTTAGTTCCGTTTCATATGTGCTGTGGCAGCTCCACCTCCTCGTCCTTGTTTCCGCACTTTCTTACATTCTCCAATCAGTTACTAATGTATGCTTATGTGAGGCGTCAATCAATCACTTACAGTGAATCTTCATCTCCTAATTCGCTTAACTAGTCTAGGTAGCAGTATCTCATTATCTTGCGCTTCTAGATATATGGTGGTTATAAGTAAGTTCTGTCGTCTTGCTACAATCGTGACGTTCTATATTGACAATTCTTGTCGCTAAAACATTGCCTTCTGTTGATTCACTATCATTGTTCTTCTTTTTTCTTTTAAAAAAAGAGTTAAGGTGCATTAATCGTCGCTCATAAGCAATATCGGCAGCAAATGTATATAATATAGAGTTTACACATATGGGACTTTGGCATAGATGCACAATATTTCCATTGACGCTTATGAGTAGCCCTTTTATGATAAACCTCAGCTCCCAAAACTGTTTGTTTTTCTTTGTTTCCTTTTCTTTTCTTTTCGTTTCAAATCCGCTTGTTATACCCGTATGCCGTGGTGATCTAATGGGAATCCAAGCTTGTAGCTATGCCAACCTCTTCAGTGGCGGTGTAGGGCTTTTCAGTGATGGAAGTGCTGAAATTGGCCAGACACTGGCCTGGGTGTTCTAGGGCATTGCCGGAAGACGATTGCTCGAAAGAGCTCTGGCTTCGCGGATGGTTCAAGCCCGTCCCTCCGCAAGTTATAATATAGTCTTACTTGGTGCCAGATTTGAGAGCATGAAACAATACAAGACAACCGATGAAGCTCCTGTTCACGGAAAGACAACTCGTACAAGTACTGGTACTAGTAGTAGTACCATAATCTTTCTGTAGTGCTACTACATGATATTGTGCAGAGTACGTAAGCACAAGTTCATGACTGATTCAAAAGGTTTGTTTGTTTTGTTTTTCATGCCCAGTACTATGGAAATTATACAACTCTACATGAAATAAATATTCATAATACTTGATATTGCAGTACTAGTCACAGTGAAAATCACAAGTAGCAGTAAGTAACATGGCGTTGTTGCCAGTATCTGGGTCTTCTGCACGTGACTGATCCTCAAAATGAGCAGGCGAAGATCTCGGCTAGAGCAATTTGATGCAAGATTAAACAGTGCGTATACTGGTTGCGAATATGCATATGGGCTCATAGTGGTACTGTAAGTATATTAGCGGCAACTACATGTGTATGGCTAGCTTATGGGTAGCCATGATATCTGACCAGGTAGCTAGTCCTTGAGTCGTATGCTCTTGGTGTGTTCCGTATACATTTCATATCAATCTACAAAGGCGTGCTCTTAATACATATGGCACATCAATGTACCTCACGACAATCTTTAGGATATCGATTATAAAAAATTCTCACATAGAAACCCCGCATTGTATTGTATAAAGTTAACATCTACTGGAATCACTGAAATTATACGGCGCCGGATTGGCTACCGGACACCTCATGGCCGGAGTCGGTGGTATTTGAACACAATGTACACCGAAGCATAGATAATACGCGGAACTGTGTCCGTTTTCAAAACAGGAACTGTTCCGCAATGAAAACGGCATTATTCTTAGGGTTACCAATACCTGGCCATCTTTGTAAATTGAATTGAGCTAGAAGACAATTCTCATGCTGAGGGTTAGTGCCGACTTAGATGTGTTTCCTTTTTAAGAGAATAACAATCAAACCAGTAAACAAACTCCGCTTTCACACTAGGGTCGGATCAACCCTATTTCGACCATAATCTACACATAGTAACGTACAAGATACAGATGCACGAAGCATGGCCTGTGAATGGTGCGGTTCTAGAATAAATGGGGGTCTAATCTTCATATCTCGCCTAATTAGACCGCTTGTCAAGCCGACGGAATAAACCCACGCAATCTATCGGGCTCGAAAACTTTAGTACGTGACGTCGCTGGTAAGGAAGGGAGTGGAGTGATGCGACACCATATGTCGAGAAGGTCGAGATACAATGTAAGACATATCGTATTATTTTGGGACAAAGAATATATATGCGACAGTTATGTGTATTGTATTGGGTTGATGTAGAACATCATGCGTTACTCTCATGTAAAAGAGAGAGAGAGAAAGACAGGTCATTGGCGCGGCATTGTTGAGAAACAAGATTCGTTTAAGCGTGCATCAACAAGGCGATCAACGGTAAATTGGTGGAAATCGGAGCCGAGAAACTAAACGGCGCTCAAAACAAATTAATAGCGTACTGGATGGAACAGGTTAATCAAGGAGAATGCCTGCTAAAACAAAGTTAAACTACAGGGCTGTAGCTTCTGAAACCAAGTAAACTGGGAATACAGGGTTGAAGTCGCTAATAATAATAGACATATACATGCTGGTTAGGTAACGCGTCTGCAAAATTAAGCTAGTGGGGTACTTTTCCCAGGGTAGCGCAGTAATTTAGCCCACCTGCCGCTGACCCACGCACGATACTATAAGCCGCAATAGTTTCTAATGAACGGCGCAAGTTTCTGGACGGGTTTCTGCCGTATCTCTACGTTGCCTTAATAGTAGTAGCGGCATATTGGAGATAGTGATCATGAACTACACAGAAACTACTTATGCATTGTAATGGACAGGCTTAGCTTCTCAAGTATCTACAACGGAAAGAACACAAGGCTAGCATAGCCAAAACACTAAAATCAGAGAGCCTTGCTAGTAAATAATTTTAAAAGTTCCTAAGCGAGAATCTATCTATCTGTTATTTGACCACAACATTGGAATACTCAGATTCCATCCATTTCGCCTACTTCATCTGTAAATTGTCTAGGTTGCCCTACACCCTTTCATAACTTTGGCGCATTATCCCAGCGTCATGATTCTCTCGCCTTCCTTGGTGGTCGTTTCGATTTGTGCGCATCGTGCTAAAGCTCCTGTCGATCGCGCCTTGTCTAAGCTTCAGAAGCTGTTCAATAAGCAAGAATAAGCCTGTAGTAGGAATGTACTTTGCAGCTCACAACTAGCTACGCATACAGCTGCTCTACTAGTAGTACTCCAGATTCGATTCACAGTTACATTTGCACTGTCAGGGCCTCTGCTAAGCCTCGTTTGGCATTTTCATTGCTCCCCACTCTGGTCTCGTAATGGGCACTGTATTACGGCGCCTTTAGTCAATACAACAGCACATCTGCAACAGCATCTGATTTAGATCGGAAGCTGGAACTTCATAGTCACTGTGCTTGCTCACTGTGTTCAATCACTTGATAACCACTGGCCGGCTTTGGAATCACGCAAAGAGGGAAAGCCTTTGAAATAGTTACGTTGGCCCGGCTGGTCTACGCCGCAATTTTCCATTTCCGTTTTTTTCATTCTTCCTTTCCTCACTTTATTTTCTACCGATGCTTGATTCTCTTTTCCTGCTGGCTAAACCAAATTTATCTATTCTTCTTTATTTTCCCCTTATTTCAACCTCTATTCAGCAACTATGAAGATGCCTACTAAGACGATTCTTGTAACTGGGTAAGTTAGCTTTGAATCCGTTCCCTCATCACATCCCCTACTGCGAGCATTGAACCAACACCCTGCGAAACAAACACTTGGTCCTATTTCGCCTGATCAAGCAAATACTTTCATCAAATTGCGGACAACAGCAGCTTGATAGATAACTGCGTTCCCTAGATGAGGCCATCACATTAGAAGCTACTGGCTGTCTTTGGGTCTTGTGGGGGGGGGGGGCGACAGTTAATTGGACATGGAGATAACAACTTGACGAACGCCTCTTTGACTTTGACGCGAAGCCTTTCGGTAGCAGTGCCTAGCTGCGATTTTTCAGCATAAGCAAAAAGTATTCTGTTTTAGCGTGAGCCCATTCGTCGCAACAATGCACTCTGCTATGCACATGCAAGGCACGTCTACTTTTGGAGCTACAAGTTTGTCATTTGATGTCTCCATATCCACCTATTCGAGGCTATGTGCCCGAATTGGGCTGTCTGGCAAGCTCTCTTTGACAACCGAAAGCTTAGCCCTGTCAGGCTAAGCTTTCATTGGCTGACGACTACTAAAAAACATGCTTGGCGCACATCGTGAACATGGACAAAAAGAAGACGGAAAGAAAATGACTAAATCACTAACAATTAAAAATTAGTGGCACGGGCTATATCGGCTCGTTCACGACGCTTGCGCTACTGCAAAATGGCTATAATGTGGTCATTATCGACAACCTATACAATTCCTCCGAGGTGGCTCTAGATCGCATTGAGCTGATCTGCGGCCGTCGCCCAATCTTCTATAAGGTCGACATCACAGACGAGAAAGCTTTGAACAATGTATTTGTGAAGCACCCTGAGATTCATGGTGTTATCCATTTTGCAGCCCTCAAGGTGCGTACGCAGAAAAAGACGATTATTTTAAATATTTAAATTATTTCAATAGACGCTTGAACAAGCGTCTGAAAAAAGTAAACACAACAAACACTAACTAACCTGGAATCTGTAAAAAAAAAATTAGGCTGTTGGCGAATCTTCCGAGATACCCCTTGAGTACTACCGTGTCAACGTTGGCGGTACCATATCGCTCTTGACCTGCATGGTTAAGCATAATGTCGGAAACATCGTGTTTTCGTCGTCGGCCACGGTATACGGCGATGCGACTCGTTTCCCGAACATGATCCCGATCCCCGAGCATTGCCCCATTGGCCCGACAAACACCTATGGCCGCACCAAGTCCATGGTCGAGAGCGTCATCAGCGACCTCATCGATGCCCAGCGTAACAAAGCTGTAAAAGAAGGCAAGCCAGCTGAGGTGTGGAACGCCGCTCTTTTGCGCTACTTCAACCCCGTGGGTGCTCACCCCACTGGCATTATGGGCGAAGACCCCCAGGGCGTGCCGTACAATCTACTACCTCTCCTAGGAAAGGTCGCAACAGGAGACCGCGACAAACTTTTAGTGTTTGGAGACAACTACGATTCTCGCGATGGCACTGCCATTCGTGACTACATCCACGTTTTGGATCTAGCGCGAGGCCACATCGAGGCGCTGAAGTATCTATCTGAGAAACAGCCTGGCATCAAGGCCTGGAACCTTGGTTCTGGCCGTGGCAGTACCGTATACGACATCATCCAGGCTTTTAGCAAGGTTGTCGGCCGGGACCTACCGTACCAGGTGGTCGATCGCCGTGCTGGAGATGTTCTGGATCTTACTGCCAACCCCACGCTTGCCAACACGGAGCTCAACTGGCGTACCGAACTGACTATGGAGCAGGCGTGTGAGGATTTGTGGCGTTGGGTCTCTAACAACCCAAAAGGCTATCGCCAAGATGTTCCAGCAGAGCTCATGGCAGTGTTCAAAAAGTCCAAGGCCTGAACTAAATATGGCAGTGACACTAGATGCTGTCTGTCCATCCCTTTTCTCTGCTATTTAACGTTTCTTCTTTTTTGTCTCTTTTCACTCTTGGGTTCTTGTTGTCACGATTAAGTCTAGCGCTGGGAATTGGGGGTTGTTATCTTATTTTGGAAGGGTCTTGGATAAGACATGTACTTTTTTTTCAGTTCAGTTTTCCTTTTTGTTTTTGTCTTTTTTATTTGATCTTTTCATTCGCTTTCCTTTGTAACCGTTTGCTGTTTCTGCTGCTCTGTAACAGAAGTTGAAAGCCTTCCCTTTTCTCAATAATCAGTATTCGTCAAACCTTTTTTCTTTATTCTTTCTAACTACTGTCCGTATTTTCTCTATCTAATTTTATCGGCACAATTGTATTGGTCGTACATATATATGGTATCTGATGTTTGGTTCATGCATGTTTTTTTTACGATTGTCGATTTTCTGATGGCTATGGCAAGAAGACGAGTTAAGTTTCATGTTTGATAAGTAACATATCGTAATTGTAGATGTGAGCTAGTTTTGCATTACGTGATGGAAAATTTCTGCCAAAGTTCGACAGCGCAATGTTTCATGACGTCTGTCGTAACAGTAACAGAAAGGAGGCAGTGTATGCAAATGATAAGATAGATGATATTCCTGTATTATTCAGTGTCTCAGCCTGTCTGGGGTGGGGGGTTATCGAGGCAATGAGGCCTTCATAGAAAGAACTAGTTTAACCCTGCAGTAATATCTACTCATAATCCGACTCAACAGATAACAAGTCATGTTGAAATCCTATCTTGATGGCCAAAAGCAAAGCAGGCAAGCCGAGATGAGAGAACGCTACAAAATTGAAAGGTAGGCAAAAAAATGATTCGCGGAGCAAACAACAAACTAGGCATCAAGAAGACGATGTCCTCCACATGTCATGATCGACTTAGTTACTCCCATGCCGATACCACGACAGGCTTGATGTTTATCTTTAGTCAACCTTGAGCACTAGTTTACCCACAGTCTTGCGGCTCTCGATGTCAGAGTGCGCCTGCGCTACATCCTTCAAGGGGTACGTCTTGTGGATAGCGATCTGGAGTTTACCTTGGGTGATCTTATCAAATAGCTCACCTGAGTACTTGTCTAGTTCCTCCCGCGTAGCAACGTAATTATTGACCACGGGGCGTAGCAGCTTGACGTTCTTAGGCGTGAGCCGGAAGATTTCAACTGGAGGGACTGCCCCGGACTGTCATACATGGCGGAAAGGGAAGGATGCTTAGTTAGCCAGCGGACATAACTTTTGGTATTCATTTCACTACAAAGATGAGAAATGGTATATGGGAAAGGCAAAACCCAGAAGGTTGGTTGCTGTGTGCTTGCTTTCATATCGACTAATTGATAGTACTGGGGGCGGACGTTTAGCAAATTGGAGAGCCCAACGAATAGGCAAACAGCAGTGCAAGAACTATTACGACCGATACTACTAGTACTAGCACTTGTTTCTCTAGCTTGAAAAGTGCGTATGGCACGGGCCCGATTGCACGTGGTTATTTTCAAACGGTACGATGGGGAAATTGCATGATGGCAAACGGTGAAGCTACTTGGCTGCCAGCCTGCGATATAAATAAATGCATGCACGCCACCACTTTGAAGGCACACCTCAAATTATCAAGAGAGTGGCTATCGGACGGCCGGGTAAAGACAAAGAAGCGAGGTGAGGAAGAAAAGAAGAAGGAAGAGGGGATAGATAAAGGAAAAAAAGTAACTCACAGCATTGCCAAAGGAGATTAGCGTTCCCTTGCGTGCAATCACTTCTAAGTCACCATCGAACGTCGCCTTGCCTACGCCATCAAAGATGACGTCGACTCCATGAGGGCCAGTCGCCGCTTTGATCTGCTGCGTAAGATCCGCTGCCGTCGAATCCAGCACTACATCAGCGCCCAGTTCCTTGACCAGTTCGCGCTTCTGCGCATTGCTCGCCGTACCAACGACCTTGGCGCCAACCGCCTTCAGCAGCTGAACCAGCAAGCCACCAACGCCGCCGGCCGCCGCATGCACCAGCGTCCAGTCGCCGGGCTTAACGTCGCCAGCCTCGCGGATAAACGTCCACGCAGTTAGGCCCTGCAGTAGCACGGCGGCGGCGGTTTCGTTGGAGATGGCAGAGGGCAGACGCACTAGTGAAGTATGCGGTACGACAGTATATTGCGCATAGGCAGCGGCGCCAAGATAGGCAACGCGGTCGCCGACGGTGAAGTCGCTAACGTCGGAGCCGATGGCGACAATGGAGCCGGCGCCTTCACGGCCTAGGGTAAGCGGATACACAGCCTTGTACAGACCAGTACGGAAGTACGTGTCAATGTAGTTGACGCCTGAGTACTCGTTGCGCACGAGCACCTGACCGGGGCCCGGAGTTGGCACGGAAACGGCGGCGGAATATTCCAAAACATCAACGCCACCGGTCTTGGGGATTGTCACAGCGATTTGCGTAGTTGGGAGAGACGACATGGTGGCAATGGTGCGGAGGTTGTATATGAGGAAGCTGTTGATAGTGGAGAGACTTGCTGCAGGCCAGAAAACACGGCGTGTGAGACTCGATTGGGGGATTTTGTGTAGCGGCTTGGCAAGTATTGTGCGCAGGGCCATGGACTTTTACGATACAAATATGAAAAAATGCAGTCGGGGAAAGCCAAGTTATCACGAAGTTATATAGCCTGTTGACAATCAATAGCTGTAGCTACAAAGTGGGGCTTTGTTGTTCCGTACAGTAATGGCGCACTAAAGCGGGGCCGGTTACGTTGCTTCCTAGTACAAAACGGAAACAATGAGCTTATATTTCCGGAATGGGGATGCTGTATTATAAATACAATGGGTTAGAACACCGGGCTTTAGTCTAACCCTTCCTGTAATTAACCCTTAGGTACTATCAACACTCGTAACTTGATCTGGCAGATAGTCTACGGTCAAATTAGTAGATTATTGAAGGGCGTAGTGAAAGTATGCCCTCCATGAACTGACCTCTGGAGTCGCACTATTGGCTAACAGAAACGTGTTGTTATGGCAGCATGAATAGAATAGAGGCGCGCCACAGACAATTAGATAAAGAACTGAGAAGACAAGAAAGCGCTCTAGGGGAAATAGAGAAGACCAGTTGGTTGCACAGGAATTTAAACTCTCCCTAGTTAGATCACATGGCCAGTGGAATCGAAAGATGCACACACCCGTCCTGAAAGTATGCCAACAGTTGTCATCCGATCGATCAAAGGACCAGAGCACTGTATACCAGCCATAGCTTGATGGTGTTGATGTAGTGAATGAGCAAGGGATACCCCTTCTCGCAACAGCCTATATCATGTATGTTGTCTCTATCGATATGGTTCATTCCAGAATATCGGGAATGACAATGTAGAGGCGTGTGGAAACAAGCAAGTATTCGTACCTGGGTGAGCAAGCTGAAAGAACGGCAGATATACAACTCTCACGTGGAAAGCCGAGACCTTGGTTTCTTTAGTCTCCGCTATACACCTGTTCGTGCCATGTGAGCAGAGAAGCAAAAACCTGCGCAGATATACGAGGAGTGTTGCTACTGAGCAAGTTTTGTTTGTAGCTTCCACCGTGCGATGCAATGCAGATGCCAGAAATAGGCGGAGAGCTATGTTCAAAAGAAGAGAAACATAGAGCAGATCCAATGTGCCGGGTTTCACGCCCTCGTGTTTCTGGTACGCGAGAAAGAAGAGACCAGAGACGATCTGACGGAACGCATTGTCTGATGCTATGGGCAGCAGGTTGCACACATTTGAGCAAGTTTAGGAATAACCCTGCATGGCAGAAAAGAAACAAGAAGCAGTTCTTTTAGGGTTTGCTCACAGCGTTATCATGTAGTAAGCACCACCATGGGGTAGCAGCAGGTAAAGGCTTCTGTTTTTTCGGCACACAGACGGACCTCCTTCAAGTCCCGGTACCCTATATTGTCAGAGTCGTAGTAGTGGTACTAATTCTTTTGGGCAACGAGACGCGCAAAAAGAGACAAAGCGGTTAGAGTTTGATGGAAGGTATGGATTGTGCTGAACATGCACACATTGTGAGCCCATCGTATTACAGGTTTACTATATTACTCTGTTGCTTGCTCGGCCATAGTCAAAGAATGTGGGTAGTTTTAATCGCTAGTTTAGATAGAAGTAGTTCCTATTAATTATATTCGAGGACAAACATAATGCCGAGAGAAGTTTGATATAACGGGTAGCGTAACTAATATGTGCGTAGACACGCATCCTAAGGTTTGCAATTTTTGATATGACAGCGGAATAGACGGCAAGATGCCATCTCACGCCCCCTCCCCTCTTTCGATCAACATCGCTGGTGGACTGATTGCAAAGGCTGTTGTACCTCACGTGAGCTTTCTTGGAGTCTTCAGCCTAGTCTGACCAGATTGTCGCCTGGAACAAAATACAT
The DNA here is from genome assembly GCA_001640655.1 of Endoconidiophora laricicola. NCBI lineage: Eukaryota > Fungi > Ascomycota > Sordariomycetes > Microascales > Ceratocystidaceae > Endoconidiophora > Endoconidiophora laricicola. The sequence goes on along the minus strand of LXGT01000067.1, from coordinate 80,133 downwards.
AGTATATAAACATACCGACGTCAACAAAACTTAGCTAGCCGAGGGGAAGGATCCAAGGTTCGGCGGCAAGATGGACTAACACTGTACTAAAATTTTAAACAAAATCCTCTATTGGCTCCGTCCAAGTGAATCTCGTATAATGGCCGGGCGACGTATGTACATAGCAAAATGGACCATAACCGCCAGAAAAAAGGGTGAATTGGAAGAGTTTGGCAATAAGACACTTGGCTTACCTTCACAGCGCAGACTGCCATCTTAAGTCTAACATAAGGCTTTTGTTACATGGAAGAAGCTAATTTGTCTACCATGTTGGGCGCATTAAAATAACGCCCGAACAGGGCACAGAGCAACACAGACTTGGAGTGACTTGACAGCAGCAATTCAATCACACCACGATGAGCAGCAAGCAGGGCAAACAAGCATACTAGTATCTTCTTTGCCTGCAGTAGCCTTGCATATCATTGCAGGGCAAGCCAGGCCAGTGATAGTCATCAATGAAAGGGAAAAAAAGGGTAGAGAGAAGTAGACTAGATGAAGACGTAAAGAACGAGCCAAGACGGCGATGAGGATCTGAGAAAGCACTAAGCAGCTTGACTGTTGTAAGTGGCGGTCCACAAATTGAGGCATTGCTAGGTTCCCGGCGGTAACATTTCAGGTTGCTTCTTGTGGCTCTGCCTATGGCTAAAAGAATATGGGTGCCTGGTCGTAGGCGTTCGCTCGTTTCCACAAGTTGTTTTTTTTTGGCTTGGGGCGCTTCTCTCTCTACCATCTAAAGTTGCGTACGAGCTTCTCTCCAACATACTTATACATAACTGATATCCGTCTTGCTTTCTCTCCTGTGTAAGCTCGGCTTTGATCTTTGACGGATGCCTAGTCTGGCTGTACAGTTGGCTATCATCTATGGACCAGGTTCTCTATTTGCCAGCGACTTACACTGAGAAGGCCAGCCTAATATTTTAGTGTGACGGCTTCAGGAGCAAAGTTACAGCACAGCACAGCACAGTCATTCCTGCGACTGGCTGGCCTGAAAAAAAAACAGCGTTGGATCAGCGCTTTCCCATAGCTGTCTACATGTCCTAATCTGTGCTTTCTATGTCATGCTTCGTCTTCGTTTGGATCTATGAGCTTGAAGAATTGAATCCAGTTGTGACATGCAATTAGCCGACTGCTAATTTCACGCTACGGAAACCTTTCTACATATGAACGAGCTAAATCTTCACGGGTTCAATCAATCGGTAGCGCACATTCAATATTCTCTATTATTTTTATTTTATTGTCTCGGTGCTAACTGCGGCTTGCATCATCTCCTCAAGCTAAGCCAACCAGAAACTATAGAATAAAAGTACTCTAGTATTAATCCCGTCATTCTGTTCAAGAACGCGTCGTCACCCGCAGAATTGGCTCCCGTGTCTTGATCGTTGGGCTATTCTTATCATTTTCCGTTATAGATTGCACTGGATCTGATGATAGCTTGAGTCTATCCAACTCACTAGGAACACGCAACTCAGGTTTAAATACGACTTTGGCTATATACGTCTTCTTTTCCTGCCTTTCTAAATGACCTTTCTAATATCCCGCTCTCTGGTGCCTCCATATAACGACTCGACGACCACTTATCCCCTCCGGCTATACTTGGCAACTGCCGCTACAAACATCTGTTCCAACCCGCGACACATTCTAGTGTTGAGCTAGAAACAGCAACTTCGTTCGGAACAAGAAATCGGACGAAACCTCAGACATCACTGTCATTTATTTATCTCTGCATTCTCGGGCAATTACCTATCTTGCTGAGCTCTATCCGAAGCAAGGTTCCATTTCCTTCGATCGAACATTCTTCCAGCACTTTCCTCAGGGGCCCTTCCATTGCTGATCCTGAATAAGCGTCACCGCTATTATCTAGAAGGAGGCCGAAGGGGGAAAAAAAGAAAGAAAAAGTAATCACAAAGCCTGTAGAGCCGGCCGGTTCCCATCGCTAACTATGGCACGACTGGCTGTGCCGTCTACTGAAGAATGCAAGCGCCGTCTTCTTCAGCTGCAACGGGAATGGGACATCGACACACCCCGGCTCCCTGAAGTCGGACGCCCGCAAAACCATAATGTACCTAGCTTTAAGACCGACGACGATGAGCTTCAAGCCGATGCATTGTTGCGCCGCCGCCAGCAGGAACACTCACCTAGCGCTAAGAAAGACTTGTCCTTGAAACGCGCCTTCACAAGCAGCCGCAAAAAGACCTGGCAGGTGAACGATCTTCTCGATGCCCTCATCACACACGTTAACGAAGATGGTGGCCCCGGTGTGGCGGAGGTTTTGGTTGAGCGGCTCATGGATATGGGCGCCAACATCAACGAACAGTCGACGCCACTTATCGAGAGACGCTCCAGTTTCATAGGCCGCAGAAAAAGTGATACTAACCCGACTTCGGAGCGCACTAAAATCATCCTTAATGCAGTCGAAAAACAGAATATTGAAACTTTGCGCGTGCTGTTACCCTACGCAGACCATAATGCACTTGACTCCGCGATACCACGGGCTATATTGCAGCAAAATATCTTTTGTGTTGACCTTCTTATCCGCTATGGCGGAGACCCATTTAGAGAACAAGAAGGCCAAGAAGCTTTCATCGAGCTGTGCGGCTTTGGGGGACAGGAAGAACTCATCCAGTGGTTAGTGGCAGCGTCTCGCGGCATGGCTCTTCCCTGTCTCTCTTTAGGTCTGATCGAAGCCGTCAAGGCCGGCTGCCTACCAACTGTATCTTGCATCACCCAAGGCCTTGCGGACTGTGACTATAACAACGCCGAGGCTTTACGCATTGCGATCGAACACGGCCGCAAAGATCTTATTCTCAAGCTTGTAACGGCTAAACGACCGCCAAAGCCAGAGAGTATTGATGCAGCCCTCGAACTTTTGTTTGAACAACGCATTGTAAACCCGCGGTTGAAACTAGAGATTACCGAGGTCCTTCTATGCGCAGGAGCCAAGGGCGACGCTGCATCAAATGCCTTGCTGAAGTTTGCCTCGTCACAGTCCTTAGAAATGGTGCGCTTGCTTCTGAATTATGGGACTTCAATCCAATACCGGAACGGCGCCGTAGTGAGAGAAGCCGTCTCTAAGGGCGACCATAGCCTGCTCGAAGTGCTTCTACTCTCTGGATCTCCGTTGTCACCGCAGCTGTCTAGCGACTGCGTCAAGCTTATCCCGCCAAATTGTACTCCAGACCAACGCCATTCGATTCTCTCTCTGTTGCTGCATAAGGGCGCATCAGGGAGTTGTTTGAACGAGGCGCTACTGCAGGCTGTCAATAACGGTGACATCAAGATAGTTTCGCTACTTATAGAGCCCAAATTCCCCGAGTCTGGGACAAGACCACCGAATCTCCCCAGTCGCCAAGTTATGCTCTCATCGCATGCGATCGCATCCTTGGACTACCAAGATGGTGCAGCTATCAAGGTAGCATTAGCGGCTGGAGATCTCCAGATGTTATTTTTACTCATGTCAGGCGGCCCTTCCAAGGAGGCGTTGTCAAAATCTTTCCCCGCTACCAGAAGACTACCACGCGATACTCGAAAACTCGCTGTGCAGTGCTTCATGGATGCCGGGATACTAGCTGACGTCATCGAGGCGGAGTTCCAGCGCGAAGTTGAGCAGCCGCCAGGCCACCGTGACGACGACTTGGTGGCGATGATGCTTACGTACATATCCAAAGGAAGTTTCAATGGCGGCATGGCCGTATCAGCTGTCATTGCACGGCAGGACCGTGCCTTGTTAGCTATTGTACTGCAGCATACGACGCCCCAGGCAGCTGCGGAAGGCATTCCCCGGGCTATCGCCATCTCTGATGAAGGCATGCGTCGAGAGATTGTCGGCCTACTACTCCAGGCAGGCGCAGAAATCGGGAAGTCTCAGATTGTGGATGCTGTTATGACGGTTCTCCAGGCAGAGCGAGTCGATGTCCAGATGCTTCGGTTGTTGCTAACAAGAGGTCATGCTGATATGAATGCGAGACAGGGTGCTCCTCTATTGGCTGGTAAGCTTTTGACTCTATTTACATCTGAAAAGATCCATATCATTAACTAACTGTAACACAGCCATTGGTCACCGCGATCTGATTCTACCTCTTATCCTTAAAAATACAACACTCACCTCGCAAACAGTCGCTGCCGGGATCAACAATCTCATGGCCCAGCCCTCAAGTAAAGAGCGGACCACCAAAATTGTCGATCTCATCGCCGTGGGCGCCTCGAAACAGGAGCTTGGAAAATCTCTTGTGGTCGAAGTTGGCCGGTTCCTCCAGAACCCCGACTCGGAAGGATCAAACACTATAATCCAAGCTTTTATCCGAGCCGGTGCCGATATTAACCTTCCCGGAGGTCTCGCTCTTGCCCAAGCTGTTTCTGCTGCTCACATGCAACTAACAGAGCTCATAATGTCCGCGAACCCTGGCTCGGAAACTATGGCTCATGCTTTCAGACGAGCAATCAATCTTTCCGAGCCGATGGATCGATTTACCTTTGCCGAAAGACTACTTAAGTCGTCGATTCTGCCCGAAGAAGTCAATCAGGCTTTGCTGTATAGCATCAACAAGTACCCTGAGGATTTCGGCCTTCTCAAACTCCTTATGGGTAAGGCTGATCTATCTACGGGTAATTCACTTGGCACGGCAGTTCAGCTGCAAAAGCTAGATATCGTTAAGCTTCTTTTGCGTTTCGAACACCCCCCCAAAGTCTTGAGTGAAACATTTGTGCAGTCCCTTGCGTGTGACCAAAAGGAGGAGCGCATTCAGATGGCTAAGACTTTGCTAGCTGCGGGAGTTTCTAAAGAGACCATCAGCAATTCTCTGCCTATTGCCGTTGGCCAGGGCGATCTAGAACTTGTTAATATATTAGTCACTCATGGTGCTAGCCTGGATGGCCTCGGTGGCCAAGCTATGGTGCAAGCCGCTCGTTCAGGCAGCACAGATATGCTAAAGATGCTACTTTCAGAAAAGAACAAAGAGGTCAGTCCCGAAATCCTGGATTCTGCTTTCCGTGCTGCAACAGAGATCTCGGTTGAAAAGCGGGGTGCCATTGTTGAGTTGCTGCTCCAAAAGGGTGTGACGCAGGAACTTGTTGATGCTGAGCTTCTGACTGCGACTAGATATGGAGACAAGGGTATCAAACTCTTGACTATCTTACTCTCCTATGGTGCTAATCCAAATCATAACAACGGCGAAGCAATTTGTGCGGCTATCAAGAGCGCCTTCTGCAACAGCCTCGAGCTTCTGCTTGGTCGCTTGAGTGTAGGCGCCAAGCAGGTCAAGCCATCTACGACTTCGCTGGCCCCAGCCCTCAAAGCTAGCTGGAAGCTATCTCGGGACACTAGATTACAAGTAGTCACCTGGCTATTCGAAGCTGGCCTGGAGCCCTGCAAGGAGATGAACGTGGCAGTGCAAAAGGCCATCACTATGGAAGAGTCTGGCGACAAGCCAGATGCAGATATCATAAAGCTGCTGATTAGTAAGGGTGCCTCGGCCACATACGATACCTGTGCTGCACTAATACGGGCTGTATGCATCCCCTCGCCGGAGATCCTACAGCTTCTTTTGGAAGGGGGTGTTTCTGCGCTCGATGCCACCATTGTCTTTGGCGCAGGTTTTCTACCCGATGACCTAAGAAAATGGTTTAGCGAGGATGGCTACAAATGTGCAAAGCTGCTGTTGGAGAAAGGTGCCGGTGGCGATGCCCTCAGTTCGGCACTCATCTTGTCACTCGACGCTCATAACGTGCAAACTGCAGAGCTGGCAGACAAGTTTGGCTCGTTGTTTGTGCAGTTTGGCGCTGACGTGAACTTTGACAATAGCCGTGCTCTGCGACTGGCCGTCTCACGCGGAAACAAGACTTGGGTGGAGAGAATTCTTCAAGGAAAGCCGTCTGCAAGCAGTCTCAACGCAGCTCTAAGCCATGTCTTTGACGGCACATTAGATGAGCAGGAGGCTACAGATATCATTGAGTTGTTACTTAGTCACAGTGCTGACGGCATCAGGATCGATACTGCGATCCCTCTCCAGGGAGATCAGATTCCAGTACTGGCACGGGCACTGACGCAATTTCCTCGCTCAGCGAGAATGGCGGCTATCTTGGTAGAGGCAGGATATTACTGCGATCCATTTTTACCAGCAACTGTCTCGCCTGAAGAAGGTCAGCAGGAACAGGTTACGTTGCTAGTATGGGCGCTGGTCCAGCCTGAAAAGCGCATCAGCTCTGCCGTGATTGAATATCTTATTCAGTCTGGTGCTGCCGTTAATTTTGCAACGACTCGTCGCCAGCTAACGCCTCTAATGATTGCAATTCGCGAGCGTCGTCTTGACGTTGTCAAGGTACTTCTTGTCCACGGGGCAAGCCCCGATGCCGTAGACATTCACGGCACAAGCCCGCTGCTAATGGCCACGATGATTCAAGGCCCACTGGCTGCCGACATGACAGGCATGTTGCTCGTCGCCGATCCGGCTAAGAACGACGGCGCAATGCATGCTGCTGCGGCTCGGCTTGACATGGCAACTATGGAGCTTCTCTTTGAGGCTGGCCACGACCCGGACTTCCCTAGTCAGATCCACAATGGCCGTAGTGCGCTGGGTGAGCTATGCTTGAATGCGTGTAGCGTCAAAGGCGGCCTGCTCACAGCGACCCGGCAGCGAGAGATGGAAAAAGCCATGGAGATGTTGATCAAGTTCGGCTCGGATATCAAGATTATATCTCTTGGGGATCAGCAAACGCCAAACAAGTCGCTCTTTCATTTAGCCATGGACTCTATAGCACCGCTAGGAACATTACAAGCGCTTCTCAAAGCTGGTCTCTGGAAGGTCATTAATGACCGATTCACAAATGTTACCGTCAACAAGATGACGTACTCACTTACTATGTATGTACGCCACATTCGTCCACAGGATAAATTTTCGGAACCCCTCATCACTTTACTCCATCAGAATCGAGCGGTCGATGTTTATTACGCCAATGAGGGGCCTCAACCGGTCGGAGTGATGGGACTTCCGGACGACATTGCCGTCGTAGAGCGCACACGCAAAGCCCGCGAACAGGAGCAGATACTGATGCACCAGAATCACATGCAGCGCATCACGTACCAACGCGAACTGTCGGCGGTCGATACACAGCTTTGGAAGGAGCGCGTGGAATTGGAAGACAAACACCGCATCGAGGTGCACCGCGAAGAAACGAAGGCGTTGCAAGAGCGGCGCCTCGTCGAAGTGGAGCACTTTAAGACCATGCTAGATGCCCGCAAGGCCAGCAATCGCATAGAGCACAAGCACATGATGGACATGGACCTGATCAGCTCGATGCGGCAGAAAGAGCAGTTGAAGTTCGAGAAGAATCTGGGGGAAGATCGTGTGGCTAATCAGCGCGCCTTGTCGCAGATCCAGTATGAGAGACAGCAGGCTTTTACTAAGTACGAGAAGGATAACAGCGAGCGCGAGATAGCGCGCATTAGGGCGAATAAGCAGCTCATTGCTGACCAGAGCGCTTTGGCGATCCAGTTGAGCGATGCGCGGTCGATGGCGATTCCAAGCCGACCTCCGATCGGTTACGTGATGGATTTATGATCCTGAGCACGTTGAAGCATATCAAAGCGGGATATCAGCCCTTGAAGCTTCATCAACCTGTTAGTAAACTTGCTCTCTTTGTCACAATTGTTGTATCGCATAGTTTTGGTTGTTTATTTGTACTATATACCAGATTGTTTATAGAATTTTCATGTGAGATGATAAATGATAAGGATGATGTTACTATAATGGAGATACTACTAAATAAGATGAGAGGCCCCATTGGGACGGCATACTTTTCCTTATCCAGATGGTGATGTTGTTCTACTAATAAAAAAAGGTACATTGGCTGTGTCCTCCCTTTCACAGCTATAGACCCACAATAATTGGCCAATAATAAATATCATACCTGGCCCGTGGCCAAACTCAGTTTGTTTCCATAACCACCATCACCTTTATCATCAACCCTCTGCGTCTCCTCCTACAATAGCGACTAGTTTTTGTCTAGAGCAGAAGCCGAAGCCTTCTAATTTCAACTATCTCAAATCAATCTTCACGATGGCTTTGATGGGCTGAGTCCCATGTTTACCCTTTGCGCAAATGTAGTTGAGAGTAAGGTGACCATTGACGATGATGCTAGACGACCACTTGCGAGTGGAAGTGATGCTAGTATCTACTATAAAATACCATCTTTTAGCTTTGTAGCTGTGTCACAAGGTGGTCCTGAGAGTAGCCTAAGATCTTGAGGAGGCCGTCGATGATTAAAAGATAGGTCAAAATGATCGTGCGTTTTAGGTATGAAAATAGTTGTTGTTGTTGCCGTTTGTTTTTAGACAAACAGTAGTGGTCAGCCTTGTGGTGTGTCAGTGCGCATTTACATCATTGTTGTCGTTGTTGGTACTTATCGCCTTTAAGATATTTCGGCATTGGAAATAGCGGCGGTCAGCTATGGGCTACTTAAATATGACTCTATTGTAGATGGCTTGACTGTGGCATAGACTTACATTCATCTAGTGTTTATAACTTCCAGTGTGAGATGTGGCGGAATTTAATTTTCATAGCAAATACGGCTTTGCATATATGTGCAGACCTACCAGATGTACCTTTTTTTTGGGGGGGGGGGGGGGGGGATAGAAGCAGTGTGATTGATAATAACTTTGCATGCGATTAACCCTCATGGTCAATAAGGCTGATAAAGAACTCAAAAACTGCAACTATTCACATCACAAGATCTTGAGAAAGATGGCGCTAAACACTCTTTTAGCCTACTTTACAGAGGCTGGCCAGCCACGATAGTTTGTGGCGCTAATCGCCACAAATTACCAATTGCTCCACTTTGATTCTAACCTGAACAGGAAGGGGCTCCATTCGCAACCTCAGCGTTTTAAGACGCCGGACTAACAATAGTAACAAACTCGACGACATACTGCAAAACGCTACCTATACAAAAGACAGTAAATAGTGACCTTTTTGGTTCGGATTCTAGTACAAAGACTGGAACAGAGACTCTATCTTCACTATCTCGAGCAAGAGAACACATCAATTACAGAATGTTGTGCTTCTTATCATGAATTAGATATCCAAAGTTTAGGTTGTTGCGTTTCTAAGAGAACCCTGATGGACAACCTTGATGGACTGCAGAAATAAAATTACGTATTAGCAAAATTTGCTCATCAAGAGAATATGCAAGCAAAAGAGGCGCCTTTTCATTCAGTTTACTACTGTTTCCGACCGTCTTCTTATTCCTTTCTTTTCATTTTCGTGGCCCAACGAACATGCAGATCAAGTGGCTCGCAATAGTTATATGAATAAATAGCAGGATGACTCGTGATAAGACGCCATCAGAGTCTCCCACTACAGAGTTAATGTTGCAATTGGCCAAACAGGTTCTTTGACAGATTTTGGTAGATAGACTGATATATAAAGAGAGGGCCCCTTGGCGTTAGTCGATAAGAAGCCTTTTGGTCTTTCCCTTCAAATTATCAGGCTTTTTCTTAGCATTCTCATATAGTGTTTTCTGATCTAGGAAAGCACTAGATTTGTCTACAAGGCTTACATTATTTACTTCTTTATGACAGTATAAACATCATAACCTACCACCAACATGACTGACTTCTTCCTTCGGATTGATCACCCACATTTCTTCTTCATGAAAAGCCACCATGCAGTCATAGGAGACATAACAACGAAAATTCTTCTGCTATTATAACACCGGTTACAATGCAGTGAAGAAATGATGGTAAAAGGCGCCGCATGACGCCCATAACGCAAGCACGAAAAAAAGAGGTGTTGAATACGTGGTCATGCGTGATTCGACGTCGTTTTCTTCGTCACAAAGTCTCATTGGCTAGAAAGGAACAGTCCATATTTCCATTTGAACAGCCATTTAATATAATGGCGCAGCTATCGGACCTCCAAACTTGAAGTATCAACGGCCCGTCTTGTAGCCGCTGTCTTGTTGTTTCTGCATATATCCTTTCGCACTAGTCCTTGCCTATACATCGTCTCTTATATGAGAGCACCTAATAAGCAGTTATCGTACTAACCGATACCCACTCTTGAATCGAGGTCTGATCCTGGAAAAAATCCTCATGTGGTTCTTTTCTTTCCATGCTCTTCTCCCCTCATTTCGTTTTTCTTCCCGCCCACTTCATCCTTTCAATCCATTCAATCTGAGGCCTATATCAAATTTGTACTATTATCGTGAAAATTCATATGATAAAAACATAGCTGACACTTGGAATGAGAGAGGCTAGGCATCAATCTCTACCCATACGCAGGATATCGAGATCAGTAGATTTCGACAACCAGACCTTAGCGATTTGCTGCTGTCTAGATAAGCTAGTGTTAAGGTATTGACATAGTATCCTCCACCGCGAACCTCACTTCTGCACCCCTCTCCCCTCGATCCTCTTTGGAGATGTTACCTGATAGTGGCTTGGTCTTTTGGTACGTGAGGAAGTCTTGGGCACCGATGACTAGGTTGGATTGCAATTTGGTTACAACATCCCGTGCCCAGGTTGACGTGTGCTACATTTGAGCAAGCATTAACAGCATCGCAGTCTGCCTCATGATGCTTTTCTGACTCATAACTTCTTCCTATTTCTGGTAAGAATTAGTCCGGGCGCTTCTATGCAGCTCTGTAGGTCGGTGCTACGCTGCTACATATTAGGTTCGTAGGTATCATATCAGTTGTGTCCTGCTGTACGCACTGTTGTGTAATCTTCTATTGTTGGCTGCACCATTGGTCACATAATGGGGCGAAGAGGCTATCTCTAGCAATTCCATTACGACGATCTGACTATCGAAAGCTATATTATAGGTTACGAAGCACGGAATAGTAACGATCCTAACAAGCTTCCACCCGCACTAGCCGACTAACAGACGGTTGGCTAGGCCTGTCATTGCTCACCCATTGTTCTATTGTGGCTCTTCCGGCCTGGCCTCTATTTACCACATATCCTTCCTTTGCTAATCTGCCTTTTGCCTACCACTCTACAGTCCCGGCCTTTCTAGCTATTTCGCACAAACCAACTCGGAACTAGAGCCAAGTTTTGCTATTTGATAACGTGCTATATCTTTGCTCCTTTAAATACCCATTGTTTGCTAATACAACAGTAGACATGGGTTATCCGGTCAACGCCACCATAGCACTGTTACCACCTCTCTAAGAAAACCCCGCTTCCGAAGAAGAGGTTATGTCTTCCCTCTAAGCGTACCCACGCTGATATGCTACGTTGCGATTAAATGGCCTGGATGGGGGTAGAAGCTTTGAAAGAAAAGGTTCCATTCTTGTGACTAATGACTACCAGGAATCTCAAAGCCATCGGTGTCGACGGCTATGAGCATTGTTATCATTCATCATGTTGTCCGACATGAGATGTATGGTACATGAACCAGAAGACTAGCCTCTATGCTTCTCGTATAGGTACGTATTTGTGCTTTATTCACAGTTGGTACAGTAGTTTGTTATTAATTCCTCTACCTCTTACCTAAAAAAAAAAAAAAAATTTGAATGAAAAAGGTAGTACCCAGTGACGTTGCACTGACTTAACATCGTGGACTAGTCTCTTTGCTTTGGGGCGTTTGCCCGCTACAAAACAAACAATGTTACTTTCTTATCGTGCCGTTGATTTTTTTTTCCAAAAAAAAATGGCTAGATTTAACAATCGCACTCGGTCTCCTACGCATACGAAACATCGACTTTTTTCTGTGATTTTGAGCCTGTACTTATATCTCTCTAGCTTAGAGCTTCTAGATGCACATATGCGTACGCTGGTTGGTATCATGTCACTTGTTTCTATGAAATTTGTATATTATCATCAGGTTCTTATGCAGCCGAAGGTCTTCTCCAAGTGTCTCAGTCTACGCAAGGTCAAGATTAAAAGCTAGCAGAGAAATGACTTCAACCGCGTCAAGGAAGCTAAGGAAGGCATGTGACAGAACCGCTAAAGAAAAAAGAGGCCCATTTCTTGGTTTGTAGAAGGGATCATGCAGCTGTTGCTGTTTGACTAACGAGCGAATGGCTTCTGCGTATTACGAACTTGTTGATGACATGGAGTTCTATATCGTGCAACTTATAGCGTGTCCTAGATACAACTGAGGTTCTACTACATGGAAATTATGTAGGTTAGTGTCTATATCCGTATGGGTGCATGTATACAAAGAGAGTAAGTTATAATGAGCGTGGTCTGACACGAGATGATATCTCAATTGTTAGGCAAGCCATAGAGCGAGTGGAGAAAAAGAGGAATGGGGCCGTGGCATGCCACGGGTAGGATCCTACAACAACATCGAACGAGTCGAGGTTCGCTAGCTAGAACACGAGATATTGAGGATAGGAAGCACTCCTACTAGTTCCCCCCAGTTGAATGATAGTCTTTAGCCATTCTTTTTACTTTGCTTTATTGGCTAGTAGAGGAAATATGCGAATGAACGCCGACGGTGTAATTAAGGCTATTATCCACTTGCTATTCTCTTGCCTATCATAATGCCTATCGTAATGCCTCACCTAATAGGTCCGAGTAAAAGACAGGTCTGAGCTCCGAGTCCCGAGACAGTATAAAGATGTACTGAACCTCTCCCCTTTCAAATCTATCTTCCCTCTCTCTTCTTCTTCAACACAAACACGACCCCGATCTCTCTATCAACTTTCCACCCCATTTCTTCTATCTCGTCTTTTTTCTACCCTTCCCATTTCTAAAACCTTCAAAATGGCCTGGTACGTACTAATTCCTTCAATCGGGCTTTTTAACTTTGAGATTAATTCAGTAGCTAACTTCCACCTCTTCTATGATGTATAGCGCTTGCAACTGCTGCTCTACTTCCGCTTGCGGCTCTGCTTGCGATAAGTGCGATAAGTGCAAGGTAAGATACAAGTTACATAGTTACTCTATATCAGGTTGAATTTGTTATGATATTAACAGTTGTATCTTTTCTCAGCACTAAATTATCAACCACGTCCCCCCCCCCCCCCCCTTCGAGGCATTTAGTCTTCACAGGATGGGCGGAGCAAGCTCAGAGTATCACATCATTGAAAGAGAGAACACAAACGCTAGGCTGTATAAGTTTATAGTGTTGTACTTGGAATCATTTCTCTATTTCTTCTCGTGATGTCAAGGCTAAATGTATTATATAAGGATGGATTCTATATAGTTCAAATTCTCTGCTGTTTATAACTTGCCACAGGCGCTCAATGACACCAGTTCACTATAATCAATAATGGTATTAACCTGATAAGAAACATGTTGTTACTAACCCTGCAACATGAAGCCTAGAAGCCTAAAAACTATGCAGTAGATGCACACTATACCAAAAAAAGGCAGATGAATATATAACACCTATCAATCAACCACACTATACCACTAAATGGACTACCGTTCTATAGGATTTGTCTAATAAACATTAGCATCTGACTACTACTGTTGGATGGCGATGAACCCTACCAATGGGGTTAGATACATACCCACTTATTCTCGCGCGGGTCTACCAAGCCTCACTGGAATATTCTAGTGTTGTCTTAGAGAAGGGACCCTAACTACATAATGAGAAAAATATTACATGCATCAAATGGTAGCTTCATGCTGAATAATCATCGGGACATCACCTCTACTTGTCAATACATCTATCTATCTAACTTTGAGCTAAGATTGCATTGGTATTATAACTATTTGTTTTACCACTTAAAGCATACACTGAATAATTGGCCTTGCTATCTCCCACTTTTTTTACGCATGAGGAGAAGTGCTCGTTATATAATTGAAATTGCAATTTTGACTCAAAAGGTGCCATACTGAGGGTTGGTTGTAGGGGCCAGGAGTTTAGAACAACTAGCATAAAGGATATATTCGGGATATAGGGTAAAGTTCTGTATGAAGTAACACAAGCCACAGTAAATCATCATCTACCTAAAGGCAATCAATCTTTGTTCCCATCCAGTGATACTTTCCAGTTTTTCACTCTCAAATTGGTACCAGTAGTGAGTTCGATATGCGACACCGTTGCAAAACTCTATCTCCAGAAACACACCAGGATCAAAATATAGAAAATGGGACACAATCCGTTCTTGATTCAGGTGGTCTGGCCTATGACTCTTTCCACAGGCAAGTAAATCTCCTGGAGCTATTTCTATCTGAAATTCGTCATCTGTTCTGACAACTGGGAAAGCCTTATACTTGGCCCAGAACACGAGCATTTGATCGTCAGGAATAGCACTGAGTTTTGAATATGTCAGATCAGGAATCTCTCTTGAAATATCTCCAAGAGAGATTATTTCATCATCTGGAATACCAAGTTTATGGTAGTCATCATGTCCAATTTCCACGATATCGTTTGCTTCTGCTGAGAATCTGAGAGCGGAAAGAGGAATCAAGCGAAGTGGTGTGTTTCGGAGGATATACTGAGTACTGTAATTTATATGCCAAAAACTAGTTAATAATATTGTGTTAGTAGTAATTTCTTACATATAAAATATAGTTAAATCAAAACTTACTTATAGACATAGTCAGATAGCTTAGTCCAGCCCAGTGGTGACCAACTAGGAAAGTCCACTGGAATGTCAAGACTCGTCATAGGGAGAGTCGTTTTCGAAGTTCGTCGCTCTGGATATAGAGATTTGTCGTCACAAAACCATGCAATATCAACACACGATCTTTCTTCATCATTCTCAGCATATGGCAAACCCCATATTATGGGTCTCTGGAGGCGCTGTTGGGTGACTTGAACTATTCCTGAAAAGGCGTCATACGCATCTCCTTGATACGTGAGATTGCACTGAAGGTATTTCCTGAGCGCAGCTTCATATTTTTCCAAGCGAGTAGTATAACCATCCCTTTCGATCCAATAATACTCCCCATCTATGTCTTGTCTCTTTTGGTCGGATACTTCTGGAAGTAAATCATTGCTAAGACGAGATGGACACTGCCAGATAACACCATACTTGGTGAAAGCAACAGATCGCTTAGAGAAAAAGAATTCTTGCTGAGTCCAGGCACGACCACCCCAAGGTGATGAGATGCATGGATTTTCATCACGGTCTAATTCCTCGACAGTATTCCAGTCATAAATTGTGGTCTGAGGGTTGATCAAGAAGATACTAGTCCCCGTATTAGGTATCGAGACCCGACAAAGACCAGAATCTGCTGCAGATCCATAGCCATCTATAATAGTCAATGATGAATATTGATAGAAAGCTGCCATGGATGCTAACTGATGAATCTTGTCATCTTTCTTATCCTGTATGATACAAAGAGCATCAACCCACAGATATCGAAACCCTGCCTGTGTAGCCACATGAGTAGCATCAACAATCGTCCTAGGAAGGTCTTGAAGAGGAAGGCCATTTTTTGATGTAAAAAGTGCCTCTGTTTCACAAGTCAAGCAATGCGTATTGGCCGGCTTGCCATTTGCCTTCTGACCCCAAACGTAACTCAAGGCAGCATAGCTAAGTTCAAAAAGATCAACTGAGTCAAATTGCCTAATACAGGAATCTTGAATGTCAATAGCCCGAAATATCTTAATTGGAAACGCAGGTAACTGGTGCTGGTTGCATCTTTTGTGCTTCTCTCGGCACTCAGTAAGCCTGTCATGGAGCACTGGAAGCTGGAATCTCTGGGGCCGCAGATGCTCAGATATACTGCAATCGGTGACGAGATATGTATTGGGGTTGTCTTCTTCAGTCACCGAACGGTTTTGTACAATTCGAAAGTGCAACAAGACATCATCTTTGTAGTACCGTTCAAAAGGATCGTACTCTGGAAACACAATCGAGGCATCACAGTATGATTTATGCCAGTAAGATATAACATGGAATTCGCTTCTAGAGACGGAAACCACATTTTCAGAAGGTAGATAGTTCAATTTACTAGCATCATTATGACCTGTTGCAAGTTTTGCTAGAAATGAACAGAAAGTACAAGCTAGCTCTGATGAAATGGCATGTAGAAGTTCCTCAAATGTGACACTGTATTCCTATTAGACATGATGTTAAATAAGAAATATTTTTTTGAGCATTTGGAGTTAGATGGAATCGTGATATATACCTGTTTATCCTCGGTTTTCGCACGGGCATAGCATTGACTACAATAGCCCATCATATGTTTAGACTTTTCGAGCTCATTCTGGAGTACAGAAAGGGGATATCGTTGATTTGGATTCATGGTATAGAGATATTGAAGTTGGTAGCCGAAGAGTGATCATTTTTGTTCCAAAACTTGGATTACATGGCTCTAATTTATACACAAAGATAGTTGGGCTGTAGGACAAGAGATTAGGCCGAAGAGTACGGGATCCTGTGTATACAAGTATTCTTGCCTTGATTTAGTTACACTGGACAAACATGCTATGTAGATCTAACTATCTTACTTTGAATCCCATCTGCCTGTTAGATCCATTAATAAAGAAAGGCCCTGCATCACGTACTTCAGCATGACCTTTTTTATTTCCTAGAATGAATTAAAGTGTTTACTTTGTTTTGATCTAATAGTAGAACCTGTGCCTGATACTTGAAGAATAATGACACTGATGAAGACAATACTCGAGCTACTTAGAGTATAGTGATTTCAGTAGACGTTGAATATATACAATCACAATTACCAAGAGTATACTAGCAGTATCAAAAAAAGGAAAAGTCCCTTTTTTGCAGGCCCCTGGTATATAGTGCACGAAATGAAACGCCCCTCCCTCCCCCTACAGGATTCACGGCGCTTATATGCATATACGGCGCTTAATAACTGTTTAAGCCACAGCGCCACAAACAGTGTTTAGTCCCTTTGTCAACCAACCACTATAAACAATAATTATCTCTCTTCACCAATTCTTTACTATGTTTAGTTTAACAATGTATATTTGACAAGATTCTAGCGTCAAGATAGCCCTGATACAGAAGAATGTCAACCTTATTTCACTACACCCTCTAAATGACAGACTTGAGTGGGCTCACAACAAAGTTCGTAAAAATGCTGACAACCTTCAGAAGGATAATATCATAAGTTTTCTTTTGGCCATTTCATTCTCTTCAGTGGTATCAGCTCTATATACACGCGATGAAGCTAAAAAAGCACATACGAGTTACTCTATATAGATTGTTTCAAACTCATCATTCGATTAGATGTTAATTATGACGAGACAATGAATTGTCCTGTTTTGAAGGCCATGTGCCTCTTGACCATTTCCATGCTTGGTTCATCACGTACTTGACAATTCGCTGACATCAATATTTGGGCTGCTATCTTCAATATAATCGACGACCATCTTGCTCATACCGCAAGAACGCAGCATCAGCATCACTCCAACCTTCGCTGGGGTCCCTGTCAAAGTATGCTTGAAAGGCCGACCTACACGCACGCTGGTTAGTTCATGCTTTTGTGCTCTGCGACTCTACAATGGAACTCTGAGTCTTCGATCAATATGGCTGTATAGCTCAGGGCTATCTGGGAGGGTGCAAATCTCGAGAAGCATCTGGCGTGGCGTAGTGTCTGGAGTACAGTACGCTAGAGTAACGCTTAGAATCTGAAACCATTGCCTTTTGCATGGCCTTGTATTTGTTGATATTGAGGTCTTGAGGGCAAGTGGAAAGAAATGCGGCGGGGGGAGAGAAGAGGATATAAGCCTAGAGTTCCAAGAGCCATTGTAAAGCCATCTCTGAGTTGTTATTCTCAATCATGTTTCTAATCGTAGCAGCCATATGGAGCACTATGCCGTCCACATTTCTCTCATTTGCTTATTTGTATTGACAGGTACTAGTACCTCTCAAGGTGATGATGTTTACCTTGCCGTAGGCGACCGGCGGGTATTCGTGCTCGAGGCCCTCGATGTTGATACTGCGAAAGCTACCAGACCTTGATTTAGGTTCGCATCTCGACAAAACTCATTGCTGTGGCGGTTGGTCTGCAGCAGAGAGGGCGGTAACGGTGACTATTAGACTATAGGACGATGCACGACAGGAGGGCCTAGTATGTCTTCAGTGGCGTGAAGATCTTCTGAGACTGTTGGTTTCGGTATGGGAACAAGAAGGGTACTGTAGGAAGCTAGTCACTTTTGAAAGAGTACGAATAGTAATGACATTCTTCGATAGTTCTGTATTTCCTTAACAGAAAACCTTGCGGGGTCAAGGTAAACAGCGAATTTTCTCTTATTCCCGGACGAGTAATTACCTCTTTGATAACACAGCTGGCTAGGATATATAGAAGCCGTCATATTGCTCTTGATTAGGTAAATTTTGAATTTTAAAGAAAAAGTCCAATCGAACCAGTTATCCAATGATATCTAGTGCTCTATCAGGACACATATGTCGCTTCTTTATATAAGGGAAAAATATTGACAAATTTTTACTGTATATTTCGTCGAACTATGAAGCAAATGAAGAAAACAGGTACTAAAACAAAATCATCAACCCATATCGATATAAACACAATCAGACTACATAAACGGCCCAGCTTCTTATCTCTTTAGTCAAAGACATCGGTGGCGTAACGATCATTCCGCATAGACGCGAATCTCTTACGAGCCTCCTCCTCTGTGATTTCTTCGCCTTTCTTAAGTGCCGACTCCATCAGGATCTTCACGCTCACTTCCTCAACTCCCTTTCCTACGCGTCCACTACCACAGACGTAACCCTTAGCGCCCTGGCGCCACAGACTATGGATTTCTTCGCGGTCTGCGTACAGAAGATGCTGCACATACTTGTGCCCATTACTCTTATCGGTGGCACGCGAGTACGCGCGCTTGACTGTGACGGCACCAGCCGCTTCCCAGGCAGCCAACTCCTCGGCATAGATGTCGTCGTATTCAGGCGACCGGCAGCCAAAGTATAGCAGCGCGGGGGCTAGCTTGCGGCCCGCGGCAATCATGATGGCACGCTCCTGCACGAAGCCACGGAACGGTGCGATACCAGAACCAGCTGAAATCATGATGACAGGGACATTCTCCGAGTCGGCCGGCAGATGGAAGGCAGCCGGAGATGGGCGTACAGCAACGTGCAGACGATCGCCGGCGGTCAGTGCCGACAAGTAGCTGGTGGCCGTTCCGATATAGCGGCCGTGACCCGACCGCGAGGGTTGGTCTAGCAGAGAGTATGTTAGAGTAACGAGGTTGCCCTCCTGCAGCGGCGAAGACGAGATTGAGTAAAGTCGGACGCGCATAGGAGGCAGCATGCCTAGGAAGTTACCAAAAGACAAGTCTATAGAGGGGTAGTCCTCCAGGATATCAAGCAGTGATACACGTTTCTGGGTTATTTCAGTAGCATAGGTCTCATCAGCAGTCAGAGCCTTCAGCGCAGCAACATCCGCGCTAACTTTAGTAGCTTCAGCCAAGGCAAGGATGTTACGCTTGGTTGCAGGTTGCGACAGCTCGACGTAGGCGCTCAGTACTGTTTGGATAGGAACCTCTTTGCCAACAGGCAGGTGGGTACAGGTCCCGCCAGAGATGGTGATACAAGCATCATTGTTGAGGCCAAAACGGCGGACGGCGCGAGCAATAGTCTCGGTAGGGTTGTGAGGCAGGACGACAAGATAATCACCGGCCCTGTAAGTGACACCATCAGGAAGCTGAATCTCGATGTGCTTTTTGGGGCTTTCGCCAGTAGCAATTTCCTTGTTCTCGATGACAACACTTTCCTTAACTTCCTGGTACATGTTCTCCGTGCGGGGGTGAGAAATGGCGACTTCAAGGCCGTTGCTCCCGTCGATATTCTCATCGGCGCCATACTTTTTAACGAGGGCGGGCCAAAGGGTAGCGTCCTCCCAGGTCTCAAAGTCACTGAACATATCTCTATCAGCGGCATCGGTACTACCCATTTCCACCAGTCTCTTGCCACCACGGGCTTCAATAGCCGAGTCGATAAGCTTAGGAATGCGGTGGAAAGTCTGCACCCAATCACGATGACCGCAGGCGTAGACTGCGTAGTTAACACCATCAGCCTCCTGGCCCTTCAGACTTTCCAACCAGGCAATAAACGAGGCGGCATTATCAGTAGGCTGGCCCTCGTATGATGCGGTGATGATAGCAACAGGGTGATCCTTGGGAAGGTTTTCTTTAGCGGCATCTAGGACATCGATCGTCACGACGCGGAAGCCGTGAACACCAGCGTCAGCAGCCAAGCGTTGGGCCATCGCTTCGCAGGTACCACTGTTAGATCCATAGTATATGCTAATAGGCTTGCCCTTCAGATTTACCTCGGCATCCGCAGGACGGGCCACATTCTGGGTTGACTCGGTGTGGCCGCCATTCAGGCGCCTCTCCAGCTCGGTCGCATTCATGTTGTGGCGCAGCATAGCTCGCATGCGGAAATCTTTGGGCTTAACAGTCAAGGTGAACTGCAGCCGCAACCTGTAGCTCGGGTCATCCATGACAAAGTTGAAGTTCTGAAGCATCATAGCCATGCACAGAAGACTCTCCTGCCAAGCGAAGGGGCGGCCGATACAGGAACGCAAGCCATTGCCAAAAGGCTTCCAGCAGCTTGGATAGTCCTTCATACGCTTATCAAATTCGGCATCCAACATGCGCTCCGGGCGGAAGGTAAGAGGATCAGGATAGACGATGGGGTCCAGGTGAACACCTCTAAGTAAGCACCTGATAACATCAGTGGGGTAGACACGGTATTTGCCATCGATCAAGGTCTCCTCCCTAGCTTCCAGCGAGAAAGTGGGGATGGGAGAGTCGATACGCAGAGTCTCGCGCAAAATGGCAGCAACATACGGTAGCTTGTAGATGTGATCGACAGTGATAGGATCGCGTCCAATGACAGAATCGACCTCGGCCTGGGCCTTCTGGTATGTTTCAGGGTTTTCGAGCATACGATAAAAGGCAAATGATAGGAGACCAGAGGTTGTTTCATGGCCAGCGATCAAGAAAGTAATCAGATTGTCAACAATACTGTCGTCGTCCATCTTCTTGCCAGTCTTAGGGTCGGTGCCGTCCAACATAGCAGTCAGTAGATCGCGGCGATTGTTGGGATGAGCACGGCGGTAGTCGAGCACATCGAGGGCAGTCTTCTGCAAGAGGGCGATATCTTCCCAATACTTCTTGTCAGCAGCGCGCTGAAACATCTGCACCATACCCAGGCGGGTATAACGGTTGCTAGACTCAACTAAGAAATCGCCCATGGCATTAATGAACGGGTGCATAACATCAGTATAGTACGAGTTAAAGCGGAAATCCATAGAGCAGAGCCCCAGGGTGTCCAGAGCCAAACGGGTGAAATCGTCGGTGACGTGAATGGACGAGAAGGCGCCGTTCCGGGCCCATTTGAGGGCCAGCTGAGAGGCGATGTCGTGCATTTCAGTGAACATGCCGCGCATGGACACGGGGCCAAAGGCCGGTATCAGAACACGGTGGGCAATACCCCATTTTTCCGCTTGATCTTTAGCCTAATATCTAAGTTAGCAACGAAACCAGCGGTCGTAGATTTGTTCAATGTATATGAAATTAGAAGGTGCTTACTCCGAAGAGGCTGTCATGGATGCCATTACGGACTTCCTACAGATGTTGTTAGTACTTTCAGATCCCATATGACGTTTATTGTTTGACGGCTCCAGAGATTAACACCAACGGAAAAGAAAACCTTCACCGTCACATTCAAAAGCAAGCAGAGAGTTCACTAACCTTCAGTGGTCCATTGATTGACTTGCGGAAACGAGTCTCGTCGAAGCATTCATTCATCAGTTCACGTGAAGAGATGATGACTCTTCGTGAAGATCCGAGCGTTACCCTCATGATAGGGCCTGTTTGATAATATTAGAACTGAGGTCTTGCTTAGACTCTACAAACACTGCCGAAGCCTTGAACTCACCGTAAATTTCAGCCAAACGCTGCGTATTTTCGAGAACCTCGCCTTGACTAAAATCGGCAGCGTTGCCGATCAAGGGAAGGCAGGGGGGGCCGGGGATAGGGATCTCTCCCTCGGCAGGCCGGGAGTCCGCCGCAGGCATGATTGCGAAGATGGAAGATAGGATATCTATGATGGGCAACGAATGACGCGGTACAGGCTATGGGGCGGGAAGGAAGAAGCGTCGTATACGGTGTTTATAGGGCTAGATATGGATAGATGTCAAATGTGATTGTCTTACCGCAATGCAGATTGCGATAAGAGCCAGTGAAGCTAACGGCTGGATAGACAGCAGAATAGCAGCAAGGCGAAACAAAATGGCGATGTTGACGGAGGCAAAGGACAGTTGAAGCTGGATGGAAGCTAGAATATGGTTTGATCAGAAAGGAACTTGATAAACTAAGGCTAGAAAAATATGGCCCAGCTAGTATATTAGTATTTATATCATTTTTCTCTGGTGAAGAACAACACGGAGGACAAGATTAGCCAGGACTAAGCACAAGGACATGGAATAGCAATGGCAAAAAAAGCAAAGCAAATGATCAAAATCAAAATCACCACTAGCCCAGGCAGGACGTAAGTTGTACCGATGGCAACATGAAGCCCCGAAGTCCGCGACTCCGTCTCCGATCAAGATGTTCCTAGAACCATGGGTTCGCTCTCATTCCAGAGAATGGGCATTATCGGAAGGGCACAGTGTATTACGATATCAAAGGCAGCAGAAAGGTAGACCGGTAAAAGGTACTATGTAGATGCGAACATGCAAGTACCTGGAAGCGATCATGTATCGTATTCAGCTAAGCCAATTCCGCGACTCTACATAAAGCAAGAATACTGTGAAGACAGACACTAGAACCTTTTGCTTACGGCCGAATGGGTACGCCCTGACCTGATCCGCTGAATAGCACGATATACGGCCACTTTTGCTAGCCCATTTATACTAGTACCAGACATGAGATATACTGACTACAGGACAAGCGGCTACATACTATGTACAAGCCCTGAAAAGTAATCGTGCTTAGTCTTCCTCCTCCACCAGTCTCTTGTCTCCAAATACTGATATACTTTTTCCTCTGCAAGTCTCCACTAACAATATACTTCCTTTCTCTATAACTATTCCTTTCTAAGAAAAATTCAATGTGAATGGCTAGCCTAGAGAGGAGTTAAAATATAGGCCAGTTCCCGTTCCTTGTAGTACGTAATCAATGCTGTTTAAACAGTAACCAGCTTGCTATATGATGAGGCTTAGCGACAGAGACAAAGATTAAATGAAGAACCCCTATTAATTTGCCCACTACTCAAGATCCAGCATCTAGACTTTGGAGCATACAATAGAGCAAAACATGTCCATCAGATGGGTGCACCAGAGAAGCCCGGAGTTCTTTGTGCGGGATTGGCCTGCCATCGTCATATAGCTTAACAGCTCGTGCGTGTAGACGTAAACTACTAAAAAACAAACTAACAAACAAACTAACAAACAAACATATCTATCTGTGCTGCTTTCCACCCAAACAGACTTAGGATCCCAGTGCCATCAACTGCCCTGTATATTCTTGGCAACATCCACTAACTTGGCGAATTTCTGGTGTCTTTTCCACCCAGTCAGCCGCCTAGTGATAAGAAAAGATACCGAGTCAGTTTTCAGATTAGAGCCCAGCTTACTTGCCCAACGGCACGGAAAATTCTCCATCTCAATCCTTCTCTCAAGGCTGTCTCACACCCCTGAACGGCTGCAGTAGCCCGATAAGAATCCCATTTTCAACCTTTGAGTATAGTCTACTTGAGTCTACCATTTCTGTGTTTTCTATGTAGAGAAGAACATGTGTAGACCTATATAGCCACCCTACGATACTAACTTGTTAATGCTCTTAGAAGCTAGATGAATAGGCCAGATCGTGAACTAATTCTGTTCAGGAGTTTCTATATTGGTCGGTTCTGTTGTTGTTCCTGTGCTTCTATAAGGCTCAAATGTTACATAACAACTACTCTATGTATCCAGCAAGTTCCGCACTTCTCAAAAAGTGACCATAGCTTATCGTCGGGTTGTCATATCTGTTTGTCCCAGAACGGATGTACATGCCATGTTTCGTTGAGGTTCCGACATGGTTTGCAAAGGTGAAATTTCTCGATAGCTATTGATTGGACAAGTCGAAAGAAGATAAGCAAGAGTCGGATTTCCAAACTATCATTACTACTCTAAAAATAATCCCAACCAAAACGTCGTTTGGTCGGGATTATATTGAAAGATCCCGCCGCGAACAACTGCCGACAGATGGCAAACATTGCGGCCCGAATAAACCTCCTTCTTTTTTCTTCCAGATCTACTTTTCGGCATTTAACGTGCAGAAATTGTTTTTTTTTTTTTTTCCAATGGCATACAAAGAACCACAGCACACCAATCAAACCATCATATCATGTCTAGCTATGGCTATGAACATAGCATTTCTCCAAGCGCCAGTTTCTCCAGCCTTCACAGATTCCCCATACAGTCTGCATACTATTTATATGTTCAGCTATTAAAGGTTTTTTTTTCTTGTGCCCGCACACATCACAAGAACGGAGCGACGGGGTTTTTAGGTTTTCTTTTAACTCATTATTCGATTAAGAGCGACGGGTTTTATTTGCCTTCCTTATGCCGCCCTCTAGAATATTGATGATATCCACTATTAACAGTCCCTATCGTTCACCTTGTAAGCAGCCTGTCGTGATGTATGCAGAGGTTGCTCCTTTTGCCGCATGCATAAGCGCACCCATCACGAACTCTCGGGCCTACATCTCTCTCTTTCTCTCTCTCTCTCTGTCTCTTTCTCTCATTTCTTTCTCTCTCCACCCCCACCCCCCGCAGATTTCCCAGCGTGCGAAACAGATCGTCAGTCTCGGTCTCGCTCTTTTCAATTTCAGGGCGCCTGAGCCATATATTTCGGTCTTGGTGTCACACACAAATACAGTCGCATGATAGTATCGCTAAACTGTGCCAGGATGGGCCATATTGTATGTACTCGTAACGTAAATCTACGCATCGGTCGGGATTCCTTCTCAAGCCAAGGAACAATATACCCGCAGCTTATCTATTGTCTGATGCAGCCAACGGGATTTGTCGTATATTTAACAGGGACATCCATATGAACGGGATTGACTACCATTCGTACTTGCACTAGAGAAAGTCATGTACTAATTTTGCCTAGCCTGGTGCCAACGCGGGTTCTACAGACCCCCCTAATGACAAAAACAATGGCTATTAGTGGCGCTGTCAAATACTTAGCTGCTAATGTCCCGTATACCCGACACTCTCGGCAATATTGATCCGACATCATACTGCGCAAAGGTAGTATAATATATAAACCATCGTTATCGTCAATCCGATATCATGATTCAGTTCATCAATATATACAAGCAAAAAAGGCAAGATGAAATATATAAACATCAATAACTCCAATACGACAATATAACGCATACCACATATCTATTGTAACCACCTTATTTATGACTTTGATATTCGGTTCAACGTCCGTCCGTTCCACTGGAAAACGGAATTCTTTGGCAGGTAGGGATTTTTTATTTTTTCCCTACAAATGTCAGTTAGTTATTTGATTCCTCATCTTTTGTATCCTTTATTTTATCTTATCCTCCACCTGATCAACTTGGTTAAAATGGATTCCTTGGAACCTTCTCCAACGCCCCCCTGTCTATTAGCTGCCGTTACGTATGATCCTATAGCCAGCCATACCCCGAACACAGATTCAATGCGGGTAATATAGGAGGCCTTACTATATATGTATATATTAAACGTCTACCTACTATGTAGAGCGGATTTTAGCGTTTAGCGTCTTAGCGTTTAGGATTCTGTCTGGGCTTTTTTTTCTTCACAAAGCTTAGCGGCGCTCTACATCGTATTAATTTTTCTTACTAATCTTGCACATTCTAACCCTAGCTAATAACCCTATATAATGATAGAAAGATTACACAACAACAATATACAGTCGAACAGGTCTATAAGCATGGAGAGGAGAACAGTTGATGATGATGATGATAAGTGTATAAACTCTACAGAACTCACGAAGAGCCATACGACTCAGGATTGGCTTCCTAGACAGATATTATAGCTACCCGTAAGCCATCTACCAGAGCTTCTGACAATACGAAGCACACATGTCTCCCATTTGACTAGCTCAAAAAGAACATGGAGAAAAAAAAAAGGGGGGGGGGGGAATATATGAAGNGGGGGGGGGGGGGAAAGCGGGGGTAAGAAAGAGCAAACTAACATGATAATGACCCTTTAGAAACATAAACGAAAAGTCTAGAACAGCAAAATCGTCAACTCATTACCGCAATTCTGCCCTTTCAAGAGAGGCACCTATGGAACTCTCCTTTAGGAATGGGAAAAAAACTCAGGCAAGTGTAGCCACCTCACCGTATGCTGTATGAAGGGAGAAAACAAGCATGAAGATGCAGCTATCATCCTTTAATTTGATTTGATACAACATATATCTAAGTTTACTTATTTCACGAAGAGCATACGACTCTATGGTTGATTACTGGGACAGGCCATCATGAAGGTTATCTGTAAGCCAGGCAATCAATTTTTTGACCTACGGATCATGTAAACTCCAAAGCCCCATGGGGCGGCCTATTGTATGATTCCACTTAGTTAACTATATCGCCAAAATCAAGTTGAAACCAAACTACTCTGTAGACACATAGGAAAAGCACAGGAAGTCAAAGCAAGAACGAGCAGAACAAGTGACAGAATATGAAGATAACAAGCCATCAGGCCAAACTGGCCCTGTTCTTGTCAGACCATACCATGACCCAAGCCTAAGTCTAACATCAAATCCAACAACCACTACGACTACTACACATTCTCGCCAGAAAAAAAAAAAAAAAAGGAAACGGACAATAATGTGTAACTTAGCAAGCCCTGTAAGCGTAAACGTAAAAACTACGTTATGTGCTAAATTGCTGCTCTAAGCATGGCTGTTGTGCTGGTCTGCAGTTTTGATGCTAGTAGTAGTATCTCTCTTCTACGTAGTTGTTATTATTACTGAAGAATGCAGCATGTCTGCCCTTTTAGTGTATTCTTACAGCGCAAGTAGTACTTGTATCAGCAGTTTTACCTTTACTAACACAATTATTATTCTAATCAGCTTTTGCCATCCTACTATGAATAACAACAGAGGCGTGCGGATCTTCATAGTTCTAGAAACTGAACCAGTTTTTTCTTATTTTCTAACAGTGAAGGTACAAACAAAAACGCCAAGCTCCCCTTTTCCTGAGTTTAGTTTTGTCGGTCAGTAGCAGCCACTGATATCACGTNTCTACAACTTTGCTCTTCTCTCGTTCTTCTTTCTATTCCTCTCGCCTCTACTACTGCATCCGATTTCCTTAGCGAAGTCTACATTTGTTTTTCCGTCTTATTCCAAGATTTCTCAGAGTATCCTACATAGTAACTACTTGCTTAACCCATTGCTACTAAAAGCACTGGCGGCGTGGTGTGTATCCTACGCCCTTCTATCCATTGGGTCCCCCCCTTCATCCTTTCACATATCAGGCCGGTCTAGATCCCAAGCCCATCGTAGTCTTGTCAGTGGTTGCTATATAGCAGCCGGCCTACCGCTCGCCATGGTTCCCCTGATAGAAGTATCGGACCTGCCCTCAGCTACCTCGTTTGATGCCAACGTACTACAGCCCCTAGGCTTCAAGTTTGTTTCTTCTGTCCCTCATAACAAGCACACTTCAAGTCACTTTAGAAGTAGCTCGAAAAGCAGCTCCAAGACATATTCAAAGTCCGACAAGAAATCTGCATCCTCGTCAAAGCTGTCGGTATCTACAGGCTCAGTGTCCTTTGGTCTCTCATCTACCCCCCTCATAGAACTGCGTCAACTTCCTCCAGGAACCCCCATCACCCATGGCCATCTTGTCATTGCTTCTCATTCAAGAAGCCGCCGTCTCTGAATTCCACGAGCGTTCTGCCAAGGCCCATAGTAGCTCAGCCATGTCAGGCTCTACCGTTTCCCGATCTCGGGCTCAAGCAACAAACTAAAGATTATCTACCAGCCCGATGCCTCTCAGACGCAGAACACTCGAATTATGAACTGGAATATTGACGTCACCAAAGCCAGTGTTGGCTCTAGTCCTGGTAATTCCGATCGCTGGCAGCCTGCTACTGCTACTGCCCCCAAATCAAGCTCCCCTCAGTCTCACAAGCCTAAGAACCTCAAAGCTCCTGTCGAGGAGAACGATGGACCTACTCTGCTCAGCAATGCCGGTGCTGCCATATTCGAAATTGTTGGTGTCGCTACTGGCGCTGCACGTGCCTTTAGCATGATGAACAATGCTAAAGAGCAAGCTAAAGCTAAGGAGGAGAAGACTCAAGACCCTGTTCACGGCGTTCCTCACTCCACAGCATTACCGGCAAAGCTTCATGAAAGATCATCTTCAACAAATGTGTCTTCTACACAGTCCGAGTCTACCTTAGATAGCAAGAGAAAGTACGGGACATCTGCATCTCGGTCCTGGAACGATACTGACTATACCCTCCTTTGTGTCAAAGCCCCCAGCATAGTCTTCAGCCAGTTCGCACCCACAGCGACGTACCAACTTCACGCAAGCCTCTCTTGATCACCGATGGAGCATTGAATAAAGAGTTTCCCATTTGGGGGGCCACAAGAGCTCCCGTGCTACTCCTACCAAGCCCAGCGCCAGTGATTTCGAGACTGTAGCTAACACTAGCCAAAAGTATGGCACCGCAAAGAGACAGACTTCTGCAGATCTCAACAAGCTGTCGGCAGCGTCAAAGTCATCTAAGTTCAGGGCCGGAGCTCCTAGTGACTTCCAAACTGTGGCCAATGCCAGCCAAAGATATGGCGCGCAGCGAACTAAAACTGCTGCGGACTTTCACATATTAGCAGCTTCGTCCAAGCCTAAGAATGTTGTTGATGACTTCTGTACAGTCGCTGTTGTTTTACATAAGTATAACGGTCTCAAGAGTTTTGATGGTATGCCAGATTATGAACAGATGGCTGCTGGTTACTCCAAGAACAAGGATGACGGTTTCCTTACAGTTGCCGATGCCAGTCAGATATATGGTCTTGATAGCAATAGAGGTCAAACTTGAGACGATTTTCAGGGAAGGTCTCAGAACTCCAAGTCCAAATCTAAGTCTTACGACGATGACTGTGAAACCGTGGCTGATGCTTCTCCAAAGTTTGGAGCCATCCAAGGTTATTGTGGTAATACCAGAATATGGTATGACCGCCGCTCCAGCCGTACACGCCAAGTCAAAGTCTAAATGCTATGATGATGACTTTGAGACGTTAGCAGATGCTTCCCAGAGATATGGCGGGGGTCATGGTGTTCAAAACTATAGATATGATGGCGGCTGGTACTAGCTACTCCGAGTCCAAGGGCTTGGGCAATGACTTCGTAACTGTTGCAGATACTAGTCAGCGATATGGGTCTAGAGGGCCAACTGACAGATGGGATGATCGTGGCGCCAATGCTACCCCCAATTACAATGTAGCTGGCATGGGCGACGATCTTCGAGACAGTCGTTGATGAGGGGGATCGTCCTCTAATGACCGGTTTCCAAATCCACCAGATCACTTGTGACAGTGGTTGCAGACAAGACCAGATTTGGCGAAGATTCTAGAGGCCGACTGGGAAATGTGGGCAGTGGTGGCATTCATATCGACGCTGGCCCGACTGATTGGCATACGTTAATCGACGACGACATCGAATACAATTCAGGCTCCGACAGCAAGTCATCAGTCTCAGTGCTCTAGCAAGGCTGCTAGTGTTGCTCCATCGACGACATCTATGAGCAGTAAACTCACTTCTCGCCCGCCGCCTAGCGACTTCCACATGTCCGACACAGAGACCGTCTCTCCCTTTGACAGCATCAGCCCAATTGGTCGCTAAAGGCCATGCCGTGGTTTTTTTTTATATCAGGGGTTTTAAAACCATTAATGGTATACAGTATAGTGGCAGGTAGCTATCTGTTAGACATATGCCTAAACTTTTCTGATGATATTCCTATATTCGATTTTCGTTGGAGTTTATATGTCATGCCTTACTTACATTGTATTTACTAAGTTCAATTATTTGTTTTGTTTTGAGTTCATCACCCACATTCCATAGACTGTCATATATATTATATAAGGTAGTTTACCCTGAAGATCCTTGATAGGAATTCAAATATAGCTACCAGCGCTCTAAATATTTACGAGTAAAAACAAATTCTTACTGGGCATTGTATTGTATTGTATTGTATTGTATTGTATTGTATTGTATTGTAAATAGTTAACGTCTACTGGAATCACGGAGATTATACGTACTGGGCATTGTGATGATATTCCTCTGTAGAGTTTATCTTAGTCATCAACTCAGCATAGAAAATATATATAAAGCCCCACCCCGATCTTCGGCCCGCCCCAGCTTGAACTATTCGCCACCAAGGCTCTTAAACACAACTTTTTTTTTTTAATCATTAATCTTATTAAGTTTCTGGAACTATGAAGATACTCAAACATAACATGCTACAAGACTTTGTTAAAATATTGCCAGGCTAGAAAAAAGAGATTCGGTGTACAATCTGGTTTACGTAGAAGATAAAGTCTCAAGCTATGCATCCTCCATATCATTGCTAAGGCAAACCGCTTATCTTAGCCCGGCAGACTAACTGTAATCCTCCTCCAAAAGCTAGACTGATTTACTGGCTGACGCATTGGTCTCTCCTGTCATTATTAAGACCCACAATCTGCTAGAGCGAGTTTGAGGTGAGGTTCCGAGTTTATGACTGAACCCTTTTGCAAGGACAAAAATACCTAGCAGTAGTAGTAGCATTAGTTACTGCTGACATCAACAACTTTCTAGTCTTTTATTTCTTATTTGTCTCTTTATTGTTGCTTGCTTGCCATTTGGTATCTTCCACTATGCCAACCTTTGATCTAGGCGCACCCATTCCTGACACCAAGCATGTAAGTAACTTGATATGAATTCAAATTGCGCTTCCCAAACACTATTGCTAAACCAAAATCGGGTGCTATTAGGCTGTGAGTGTGTCACTACCAACTTGGGCATCCAATGTTGGCTATGAAGAGGGCCAGAGCTGGGTTGTTTCCAAAATGAACACCGGCTATCCTCGGTATGTACCTTGATCTTTGTACGTGTCTTTTCACCTTACTAATAGTGCTGCTTAGGTTCTTCATCCACAAGAGCATTGCGGCCTTCGCAGAAGACATTGTCAAGCAGTACGGCTCAGCCAACCAAACAGCCATGCTGTTTCCCAAGCATGCGCCCGCTCAGCGATGCTTGGAGTTCGTGGGCGGCATAAGTCCTGCGCCTTTGAGTCCTGCTTCTCTATATATTGTCGACTTGATCGTAGATGCAAAGTCTGTGTCACCGTCTCTGGCCCGTCTCGACCCAGCTATCTCGGCTGTCATCATGGATAAGGACATATGGCCTTTAGCAAAGCAGTACTGGCAGCACTCTGGAGACGGCATCTCAAGCCGTCGTGCTGACTTTTCTCACGCCCTGTTCAAGGAAGGCCTTCTCAAGACTGCTTCTTCTGTTTTCGCCCCAATTACTTCACCCGTCACTGCTACTCCAGCAGTCATCCAAGGCGCGATTCCAGCCCTACACACTCCTGTTTCATGCCGCGGTCCTAGACGCTACCAGCAACGCCAGGCTTCCATTGTTGATCATAATAGTCCTAGGTCTCCTACCTCTGGCAACTCCCCCCCCGAGTTTTCCGTTAATGAGAGCGACCAGGCTATTGAGAGCTTCCACTTTCTCGAGGAGCGTTTCGGTCGTAACCTGGACTTATCCATGGTACCACGTGCTCGTTCTGCTATCCTCAGACGTATTGCCGGTGCTGCTTCCGAGGCTGCGTCATCTGAGTCTGGTATTGTGCACGACAACATCCGTGGCGTTAAGAACCTCCACGAGAATGATGTGTTTCTGTTCCCTTGTGGTATGAATGCCATCTTCAATGTCCATCGGGCTCTTCTCGCTGCCGTCGGTCCCCTTAAAAGTATAAACCTAGGATTTCCCTATGTTGATACTCTGAAAATTTTGCAGAAGTTTGGCCCTGGATGCCAGTTCTACGGTCATGCTTCTGACGAAGATTTGGATGATCTTCAACACCGACTAGAAGGTGGAGAGAAGTTTCTGGCTTTGTTCTGCGAGTTCCCAGGTAATCCTCTGCTCACTTGTCCTGACCTCAAGAGAATCCGATCTCTAGCAGACAAGTACAAGTTTGCCATTGTCATCGACGAAACTATCGGTACCTTTGCCAACATGGACGTGCTCAAGTTTGCCGACGTTGTTGTTAGCAGTCTGACCAAGATTTTCTCTGGCGAGTCTAATGTCATGGGTGGTAGTGCCATCTTAAACCCCAACTCACCCATGTATAGCGTGATCAAGGTTACCATGGAATCTCAGTTTGAAAACACATACTGGCCTGAGGATATCATATTCATGGAACGTAACAGCAGGGATTACCGCTCTCGTATCAATAGAGCTAACGCTAACTCTCTTGCGATATATGATGTTGTCCGCAAAAATCCTCTAGTCAAAGACGTATTCTACCCCAAGTATAATGAGTCCAAGGCCAACTATGAGGTCTGTCGTCTTCCCGACGGCGGCTATGGCAGTCTACTGTCTCTAGTATTTCATGATAGAACCAAAGCCATGAAGTTCTATGACCATCTAAACACCGCAAAGGGGCCCAGCCTAGGTACCAACTTCACTTTGACCTCTCCATATGCGCTACTAGCCCACTATCAAGAACTAGAATGGGCCTCTAGCTATGGAGTTGATCCTGATCTTATTCGTGTCAGTGTCGGTCTCGAGGAGACTGAGGAACTAGTGGATGTGTTTCAAGAGGCGCTTGATATTGCGGCCAAGGCTTAGTTAGTTTATTGAGGTCACATATATCACAATGTAATATTTGTTTTTAAGACTAGTACAGTAGAAAAACCCCCCTAGAAATTAAAATATTATGTATCTTGAGGAGATATTTTTGGATGTTGGGGTAGTTAGGACGTTTATGTATATATGGGAGCTATGGCGGTAGGGGGTATCATTATGTGTAGTGAACTGTGTGTGTGCTATAAACAAAAGAAAGAAAGATATATATAAAAGGACTGCAGCAGATACTTCTACATGACTACACAAGATACTCGCTTGTAGTTAGGACCATAAAGCTCAATACCAGCTTCCTGATCATCTGATATCGCCTTTTCTTTGATTTCCTTTCTGAAGTTTTTCTTGAGAAACCTTTCAAGGTCGGCATCCAGATTATCACACGATGCTATGTCAACAGTGTCGGCCCTGCATAGTGGGCAGAAATCATGGCGCTTTTGCATTTTGACAACACAGCGAATACAGTATACATGGCCACATGAGAGACGTACAGCACGCCAGGTGATTGCGAAGCAAACTGGGCAAAGGTAGTCATCTATCTGTGGTACAAGTGAAACTATCTGAGTAGAGATAGCGGCGCACATATCCTTGGCAATAGAGCCAGACATGATGCGTGTAGAATCAATAGATTGCGGGAACACCTTTGAGATACCGAAAGAAGTGCGTTTATCAAACTTCTTCAGAATCTTGGTGATAGCCAGTCGGTTGATCTCTTGAAACTGAAGGTTCTTGAGAATAGCCGCATTGAGTTGCATGAAGCGACCAAAGGCTTCGCGGCTCTGTGGCCTGGAAAAATGACTTTCGAGTTGGTGCTTCTTCGTTTCGCTTTGGAACCATTGAAGTTTCCGAAGAGCTTCCGAGCTCTTTCGTGTACCTCGCGATGTTTCGCAGGTAGAAAAGAAAACTTCAGCTTCAAGATACAGCTGGAAGACCTGGCGCCATTTGTTGACATCTGTTCGAGAGAAACGCGACGGGCGTGATACCATGGCAACAATATCTTTCAATGAATCAATCTCTGTAGAGAGAGCCTTCTCTTCCTTGGCTTGGATGTCCTCTAAACCATTGACATCCTTTTGTAGTATTCTGAAGAACTGCGCATCGAAATGTAAAGGGACTTGAATAACATCTGAGCTAGGCTCACTTCGGTCTTTGGATATGGTGCTTTTACTTGAAGCGCCAATCTTGCTATCTTCGTCGTTTCGTGAGGGCGAAGATGATCTGGAAGACTCAGCGTCTGAGTGAACAATGCCTTGCTGTCTTTCAATGACACGCTGTAGTACTTTTCTAGACGCAGAAGTCAAGGTTGCGTCGACAGGAGTACCGTCTTGGACACGGACTAGTATGCTGAGCTTCGGCTTCAAGGAATGGATTTCGGACTCTAGTTCACAGGTGTCAGTAATAGTGCATATAGTGTGTTACTGTAGCTTGAGAACATACCTTCTTCAAGGTCATACTTGAGCTTCACATCAGCCGTTGCAGACGACGATACAAGTTCCTGGACAGTATCAGGATCAAGTCCTAGATCACGCAGCTCATTGATGATCTTCTTAAGACACTTCTTAAGCTGACTATAGGGAATCGCGTGCTCAACCCAATGCGGCGGAAAGCCTATAGAACAAGAAAAAGGTGGGGATTAGCTCGAGTCCACCAAACATGTGACACAACCATGAGCAACTAATG
Source organism: Endoconidiophora laricicola (assembly GCA_001640655.1). Taxonomy (NCBI): domain Eukaryota; kingdom Fungi; phylum Ascomycota; class Sordariomycetes; order Microascales; family Ceratocystidaceae; genus Endoconidiophora; species Endoconidiophora laricicola. The sequence continues at coordinate 45,675 of LXGT01000067.1, read as the reverse complement.
GCGGCTGTATTGATCGGTGAATGAGTTTATGGAGTTCGAGAAATTAAAGTAGCGATTGTATGCAAGTGTATGCAGCGTCTGCAGATCAAATGGCAGAAAGGATCATCATACCTGAGCCGGTGACAGAGTTGACAATGATCCAGACTGATAGTGTAGTTTCGCCAAGGACGACAGGGCACAGACTACGGAATGAAAAATATCACTCACCATCGCGCTGTAGGGCTTCTTTGAAATCATGGCCGAACTTCATCGCGGAGCGGTACTACTACTACGACTTGAATAGTGAAGCTAATTCGGAGCAAGTGTATAGAAGTTAGTGCTAAGGGCATAAACGCGATAAACTATACATCTTCTATAGCGAGCAAGTCATTATCGGGTGTAGAAATATGTGTGGGTGGTCTAGAAGACAAGCTACCAAAGGAAATAATAAAAGGTTGAAGAGGAGGAGGAGGAGGAGGAGGAGAAGAGAGGGAACGGAAGAGATGGTAAGGTCTGGCAAGACCTCCAGAAATTTTGCGACACAAGATAGATATAGCAAGGTTCTTCTTTTCTGCACGTGGCTAGCTTAACACTAAGTCTAGATTATGTATGGACAGAGAAAAGAGATTATATCTTGACTTTCAGATGCTTCAAGAGACGGAGCAATATGAAGCAATGAGAAAAGTAGCAGAAAATTCTAGTAATTATGTACCCTGCAAGTACCTCCGTATGCTCAAGGTTCTAGAACATCGCGCTAAGTACGCATATTTCAGTGGCGAACGAACCAACAACGCTCGGATACATTTGCGGTACCATTTGGAATCCAGCAATGTTCAGCAGCTGCAACCAATCCAAGGAGAAAGCCTTTGTTGAAGTTTTGTCTTCGGCACTTCCTTTTCTCGAAGCCAAGACCTTTAGAAATCAGTAAAAAAAAACAGAGTCCGTGGTTAATATTGAAAGAAATATCACGTAGGAGATATCTCCGTGATACCAGTAGACGTCAACTATATACAATACAATACAGTAGGAGAGTCTATATTAATCCAGAAGAATAAATTAAAATAATAACTTTGATTCTCCTCAGCATCTTTCACAAAACATTACTCGATTAGATGTCAGCTATGACTGTCATAGTTCACATCTAATCGGGTAATGAGTTAAGAAAATTGTTAGCTATGACGAGTTACATTACAATACAAAAAAGCCTAAAGCCAACGCAGCCAGTTAAATTAGGCGATAGAGAAATTTCTCCCTCCCCCCCCCCCCCCAAAAAAGAAAGTCTTATCTAAAAAAAGAACATTTTAGTGACTACCAGCATTAGCGATACTGACAAGTCGCGATAAGGTTTTCTCGGCTTTAGGAGCACATTGTAACCTGCCGTCTCTAGTTTAACTTGTTTGTTCTGTCACTGTCAAACAAGTTAGTTTTTATTAGTGATCAGTTGGATCGGCGTCGCCAAGGGCGCACAACAATCTACTAGCAATTGGTGAACACATTATTGTCAAGAATGTGCGGACATCTTGGGTGGTTAACCGGATGTGATACTGAAAGTGGCCATGACTAGAGTTGGCAGTGACGATGCTACTGATTGTGAACCGGTGAAACTTTTGCCATCCAATCCAACTTGTAAAATTGGCAGTGCAACTTATAAGCTCAAATGATCTCGGGCCTTGTGTTTCTTGAACTCGGTTTGGTAGATAGTGTGCAGCTGCGCCTCTCTTTAACAGCAGCTTCTTGGCCAGATGTCTAGACAGCATTGTTATATCTAGAGTTTACTGTACCTTATTTACAAACGTACCCTTGAAGCACCAAAATTAGGAATTGATCAACTTGATGTTCTTCCATTATGGCCTGTTTTTCTTTTCTTTCCTCGGTTAAGCCATCCCTTCCTACTCCGTCACCACCTGCCCATTGGCCCTTTAGCTGGTTCATCAAATCCCTTCCTTTTATAAAGTAAACTTTTTCTCCGTTGCGGAGTCATGCTTTCTTAGCTCTACGCCTGCCGCTTACTCAACACCTCATTCGCCTGTCGAAGTTTTTGGTTCTCAAACTGCTGCACCACTGTCTATACTACTCCCTTATAAAGTGTGATCTAGCTATCAAGAATAAGTAGTGGAGAGTTAATTTGATACTATCAGATACATGCAGTTTGCAATAACACCAAAGAATGGGACTAGTCTCAATAAGATTGTAGATATCAGCCACGAGTAAGTATGCTATATTCAGTCTATTGTGTTTCTCTACAAGGGAGAGCCACCTACAGATGAGAGCTGATTCTTCGCAATTAACTGTCTCTAGTTCACAATTGAAATGCATTGTGAGCTCTGAGCATTGCTTTACGACGTTGGTAGCCCAGAATATGGTCGACAATACGCGGTGCATAATAGATCAAAGAAGAGTGGTTGACGGTTAACTTTTCAACATTTTGAGTAGTCTGGACAGCAAAACAGCAAGTATCTCTTTATTTGATATTAGCATATGCTGTTGTCGAGTAATGTTTGCAAAGGGAAAGTATATGGGTAGAAGTTATTAGGGGCTATTTGGCTTATCCTGCTACTTTGCTTATCAAGTACGTCCGTTACCTTTTACTTGGAATGGAATAACAAACAAGTCAACAGGGCCCCTTTACGTTTCCGTCCACTATATCTATAAAGGCAGCAACTCTATCGAGTTAGTGAAAATGGTAGTAAAGAAAACCATATAAAACTACACATGGCCGATATGATTATATAATCATGGTCCACATGATCTTCTTCACTCAATGATGCCTTCATTCACTGAATCGGGCATCACAAACGGGCTAGCTGACGTCGCTAATAGCACCTTCATTCGAAAAGCGGCAACAATTTACCAAGAAACGAAATGCACTCTCGCAGAACGACTAAACAGCAGTCATGGTCACCATACGGTTGTAGCCAAAGCTTTGTAAATACTCTTACCTCACCACAGAAACTCAGAATGACATAGCAAGAAGTGTATCGAAGCATAATACGTTTATCAAGAGCCTCAAGCGCATGTCAGTCGAATTTCAGCATATAAAGGGATATAATGTCACTACATCAAGAAGGAAGATCGAGACTTTCTTTGAGCTGTTGACGAAACAATTACAGACATGCCACTTGTACGTCAGCTTCCGTAAAGCCTTCCTGGCCAGCCCATTTGTCATCTCATAGAGTGAGGCAGACACTCCAGATAATCACCAAAAGTAGCCAAGACGCCTCCTAAGCCTAGGAAAATTGCACGAATGCCCTCGCCTTTCAGACGCCATCGACTAGCATTCAAGTCCGGCAAATATGCTACTTAAATCCAACACACCTACTACAAAAGCCTGCAGCGACTAGTGGCAAAGACTAGTTAAAGTAATGGCCCATTGGTCAAATAGCCACTTGGGACCGTCGTATTTAAGTGCCAGAAACTCGGGTAGCTAGCCTTACCAGCAAAAAAAAGTCTGGTCTAGTCCTAACGCTAAATTTGTTAGAGGGGCAATATGGCGATTTTTTGTGTAGATTTACAGTGGACGGTCTTTGGTACCAGTTTATAGAACTACGAAGATACGCCGCGGAGAAAGTGCTGTCGTAGTGATGTAATTCGGAGTATTTTTTTTTCTGAAATTAGTGGTTGGAAAAGGGCCCCATTGACTCATACTTTCTGTTGTAAATAAAAAGTCCTTCATTGTATAAAAAAAAACTATCATGAAAATATAGCCGTAGTCATTGTAGTGATTGTAGTATAACCCCGAAATGCAAGGATGGATAGATAATAAGATACGCCGCCATTTAAACAAGTTGTGAATGAAACAAGGCAGCAATGAAACCAAATTAGAAAAGCCAATTTCAAAAACGCCAGTATCCCATGAAAAAACAAAATGAGTGTCGGTGATAGTTTGGAAGAGCTTCTTGCGTCCAGATGGACGGCTTGCTTTTTTGTCCTTTTACTTCTTTATCTTCTCTTTCCTCTCGAAGCTCAAGAGTCTGTTGTAAACTGTCAACAAAACCAGGAGCCTGTCCTCTTCTGCCACCAATATATATTCTTTTGGGGGGGGGGTTATATAATTGGAAGTGTCGGGCTTTGTTTTATGTTTTGTTTGTCCTTTTTTAAGCTCAAAAACTGCGGTGGATATATGGGTGATATTGGTAATGAGCACGGTTCAAGAAACAGAGAATATGTGAGGTATGCGAATGTGAGAGAAACAGCAAAGACGACAAGAGAAAACAAAAAACACAAGATTTACTGCTTATGGGCATTTAAGCAGAGACCTCAACCTTCTTGGCAGGAGGGGGGGCCTCGCCGCTATCATCGTCACGGGAGCGCTTGTTGCTAATAGGCTCGCCGTTTGAGTTGGTGGCTTGGATGCTAGGCTTGGTAACACTATAAAAATAAAACGACATTAGTTAGTGCGCTGCTTTTCACCATACAATTGTCATGTGTGGATGATAATTATACTTACTCGTTGGTGTTGGGACCCTTGCCAGTATCACGGGACTCGGGCTTCTGGCCACGGTCTCGGTTGTCGCGGCCGCCACGACCGCCACGACCACCACGGCCACCACGGCCACCGCGGCCACGGAGACCGCCCTTGCGGTCATGGTCACGGCGAGACTTCCAGTCGTTGGAGTCACCCTTGAAGTTCTTGCTGCCACCACGACCACCCTTACCGCCACCGCGGCTAGCCTTCTCACCGCCACGGCCCTCAAAGAAGGGCTTGTTAGTGTTACCGGGCTTCATCTGACCTGAGCGTATCATCTCGTTCTTTTCCTCGACGTAAGCCTTCTTGGACAAAGTCTTCAGGTCGTTATCCTTCCACTGTGGCTTCTTCTGCAGGAAGGCCTGCGCCATCTGCTCAGTGGCAAACTCAACGAAGACGGAACCCTTGAAGAGCTTCTCGGGTGTGCGGCGAAGCGTCACACCATTGACGGTGCCAAACTGCGAGAAGAACTTCTCAATTTCAAACTGCGAATCAGGGTGCTCATCGCCGAAACCCTTGGCGTAGACGGTCGAGGCCTCGATCTTGGCGCGGCGTTCGACAGAGATGGGAACATAGGCCTCCTTGCGACGAATAACCTCCTCACCGTCGGCACCCTCAATTGTCAGGACGGCGCTGTCCTTGATAGCAGCGACTACGGCGGTGTATGGCTGGAAGCGACGCATGCGCTTGAAAGTGTGCAGAGTCTTCAGGGGGACGGGCTTGTTCTCGGGACCGCCAGTAGTTTCCCACAGGAACTTGTCGCGAGGAAGGTTAAAGTTACCAAAGTAATATTCCACCTAATTAGAAGGGAAAAGAGAGAGAATTTTGTTAGCTATGTAGTAATGATTGTGAGATGCAATGGCATCTAGATAGAGATCGGATTGAAACCAACCTGAGCGCGGATCTCCTCAGCATTGTCAGTCTCGGGCAGAACACTAGGGTCAAACTTGTTATTCTTGCTATGATCCTCGTTGATAGAGGCAGTAGTCTTCAGGATAGTGGGCTTCTCGGTAGTGGTAGCCTCAGTAGTGGTAGCCTCGGTAGTGGTAGCCTCTGTAGACTTTTCAGCGACTTCTGTCGTGGCGGCCTCGGTGGGCTGCTGCTCAACGGCCTCAACCGCCTCAACTGCCTCAACTGCCTCAACGGCGGGAGCGACGGTCTTATCCTCTTCAGGCATAGCGATGATTGTCTAAAGGCTGAGAAGATTAGAATTCGAAAAGGAAGAAAGATCAAATGCAGAACTCCAGCAGATAGATTTTAGCAAGCCAACAGGCGAACAAGATAGAGAACTTTTTTTCTCACCCCGGCAGCACTTTTTCTCTTCTTTGCGACAAAAGGCGGCGGGGTAAGAGTCAGCAGGCAACGATGAAAAGCGAGACGTACTTAGCTGTGTATTGTTTGAGACGGTGAAAGAACTTCAAACTGTATGATGATAACTAATCAAGGATGAAAGTCAAGGCGATGTGAGAACAAAGATCAGCTGTTGATGGCAATAAGTCAAGAAGAGTAAATCGTGAAAAAGATGGATCTCGAATCAAGAGCCCGTTCCTGGATTAAGCTTTGTTTAGCGCGAACTCCAATATTCTGCCACTTGAGAAAAAAATTGACCAAAATTTTATGGTCCAGTTGCGCTCCCACCGCCTTCCGAAATTGGAACTATTACACCAGCTGCCAAACGCCACCTGCTCACAGATGTTGAAGAAAGCATTGAAAAAAAAAAAAAAAGGTTGTATGGACGGCCCTAGAGTCTAGGGTTTAGTCAGTCAACCAGCCATATTGCTCAATAACTATTAGCTCGTCCACTCCACAAAGACCACACCGAATCTGACGATTCTTGACGACGAGGCTGTCTCAAATACTTTTCCTTAGTGCCAGCGAGTCCCTGGCCCGTAATTTTCTCTCATTTGTATAGTCCATTGGCTCCTATAGTCCCTGAGGTGCCGCCGGTCTGCAGGCCAATTCATCAACATGAGGGCGGCCGTCAAACGCTATCTGATCGCGAACCCGGTACGGCTTGCTTTTTCCCCTCTACTATTAGCTGAATATTGAGCCATTGTGCTCTACGTATATACGCAACCCAATCTCTCTTTAGCTGCTTCTAGTAAACATCGTATTCTAATTGGCCTCATCTTATAGAAACAAAAACTTCGCCAATCGTGGAACAAGTTCAACCTATATAATCTCTCAAAATACTCGGCTACCATCCCCCGCGCGAACAAGACATTCTTCCAGCAAAAATGGCAAGCCAAGCAAGCCCTAAGGGCCTATCATGGTGAGCATATTGGCGAGAAGCGATGGACCCGTCTATTCAGCCGCCGTCTTCGGGCTGTCGTTGAAATGCCACCAGAGTACCTCGCTGCCCATGACGGCTCCGAACAAGCCGCCGGCCGTGGTTCAGGCCGCGAAATCGACCCCAACGACCCAAATGCGCGCCCAACCGTCACCGCATTAGACTTCTCCAAGATCGAGCAGATCCGGTTGGCAAAACAGGAGCAGGAGGACGAGATGGCTAAGAACAACCGCCTCATGTGGCCAAGTGCCTTTTTGCGTTCGCGCGTGACTCGTGATCGTCCCGGTGCTCTGTTAGCTCAGTCAATCAAGAAGATGACTCCCTATATGCATATGACCTTTGCACCCATGGAGCGGAGACTAGACATTGCCATGTTCCGTGCCATGTTCGCTAGCAGTCCTCGTCAAGCTCGCCAGTTCTGCATTCACGGTGGTGTCAAGGTCAATGGCAAGAAGGTAAAATATGATACTATATGTTGTGCTTTAATCAGTTTGTAGCCATGCTTACTAACACGCACTAGATGCGCTACGGTGCCTACCTTCTAAACCCCGGTGACATGTTCCAAGTCGATCCCGATAAGGTTATGTACGCCACCGGCAAGCCCAAGAGCAAGCTCGAGGCCGCCCTATACGCCAAATCCAAACCTGCCCCCAAGGAAGAGGGCGAAGAAGGAGAAGAAGGAGAAGAGTCAGCAGAACCCGAAGCTGCCACCGAGAAAAGCTCCACTGCTGAACCCACCACCCTCAAAGCTGCTATCGAATCCCAAAAGCATACAATCTCTGACAAGAAGGAATGGTACATTCTCCGCCGTCTACTCGCGTCCGCCAAGCTCATTCAGTCCAACGACCCAAGCTTGAATGTCAAGGACAAACAGGAGCTCCGTGAATTTATGAAGCAGGCCCGCCGTGCCATCTGCCGCACAAAGGATTCTGCTGAAGAAGACGAGATGGTCAAGAAGCTGTCCGGGCTGATCGGCCGTTTCAAAATTCGCGATATGGAAATCGTCAAGATTGAGTCACCCAACCCCGTCAAGGACGAAAACGGCCAAGCCGTCACTCCCCACACTTACTTCGTTCCCAAATACGACCCCTTCGAACGCCTGAGTCACAAGCTGCATCAGCGCGCAGTCCAGCTATCTCAAGATAACAATCTCACCCTGGACGAACAAAAGACTCTCGCGCGTCTCATGGAGGATTCCGAGAAAAATCCCGTCGACCACAGTAAGCCCTATGCTACGCCGTGGCAGCCTCGCAAGCATCTGGCCCCTTTCACCTTCATCCCTCGTTACCTCGAGGTCAACCAGAACATATGCGCTGCCATCTACATACGCCATCCTGTCGCTCGTCGTGGTCTCTCTGAAGTTCCCACGCCCTTCCCTTACGAGTTCAGTCAGTTGGCCTTCAACTGGTACCTACGTAGAAGTTAAGAAGGAACAAATAAGATATGCCCAGTGTTATATTATGGTCCACTTGCTTCTCTTATATAGCAGCGGTGATTCCCTTGTACTCTTATATTCCATTTTTTTGTTTATTTCCCGGAGGATGGTGAAAAGGAGTTTTGGTTCTGAAGGCCGGTAGCGGAAGTATATTAGTTTTACAGTCAGTCTGTTCAAGGTCTGATAATGGCAGGAAAGAAGATTGCCTAGTGCTTGTCGGCCTTGAAGAAAGTGGCTGCTAGAGCGTTGTGTAAATTTACATGTTACTGTAGCTGTGGACTAACTTGTCTCGAAGGGATGAAATATTCCCTGTTTCGCGATAAGAGCAGCGCGTATCAAATACGTTGTTATAAGACATCTGAACCTTCGTTTTCTTCCAGTATATCAACAAACCCCATCTATCAAATCTCAGCCTTAAGCTACTATGTGGTCTTGTCGTGTACAACATTATTACATCTGTATCACAAAGACATCATAATTACGAGATCTGATCAATCACTTTGTGCACAGTGAAGATATGTGCTCGTAGCAAACGTTATTATATGACAAAGGTAATTGATGAACAACGAAAATAGACACAACGAGAATAGGTACACGTAACAAAAGGACACAAAACAGCTCGAATGCACCTAGCGCCGAACCTTCCAAACTTCAGTAGTCAATACTGCCCCAATTCAAACTGCAAAGCACGATCAAATAAAAAGAGGCAAGTAATATCAGAGAAAAAATATCACTTCTGTATCTTCCATATGCAAAAACTCCATCCCTTGTACTAGTTTCAAGCAAGCGTATTAGACGATATAGAACAATTTAATACGTTCACCCCAATTTTAAGCATCTAAAGCTGACAAGCCCCCCTCCCCAATAATCTATATCATATTTTAGCTCTTTCAACACATGACAAGAAGCCGGCGTTTTGCTAATCAGCAGCGACTATAAAGACATAGTACCGCCCATGCGCATAGAACCGAGCCGCCATTTCTATAATAGCCTTTGGGTGATAGTTGGTGTTTTCAAAGCATTTGTTTCTCAGCCACGGCAGCAACAGCGTAATTATGTCAAAAAGTAGTAAGAAAAGGGAATCAATAATTAAAAAAAAAAAATGAAGGAAATGTGTTTGGAGGACAAGATAAACATGAAATAAGAAAAACAGTAATGGAATTGAAAGAGTAATAAAGAGCGGCAGGGAATAGAAAAGAACAAAGAAAAAACGCGTCGGGCTGGTATTGTATCGGACATGACGGTACTGCAAGACATTTAGTCGTAGTAAGAGGGCTGCCAAGAAGGAGGAAGGGTGGAGTGATGTATGGGGTTTATCGTGTCACTTATAAGACTCACTAAGAAAAGGCAAAAAGCTTAGCGGAGAGAGAATCCCTTCCGCTTACCCTCCTTTTCCAGTGGCCGTCCGCTTTCAAGGCGGGCCTTCTTCTCCTCTAGCTCCATTCTCTGGCGTTCCAGCTGTTCCTTCATCTCGCGATGGCGAGCATAAAGCTCTTCTTCGGACTGCTTGAGCTTGCTCTCTTTCTCCGAGACCTTTTGCTGGAATACCATTTTCATTTCAGCTTCCATCTTGGCTAGCTTCTGCTCATGCAGAGCACGCTCCTCCTCTTGCTTGACAGCCGGGTTGACCTCCTTGAAGACACTAGGGTCCTGAGACACACCCATAGCCAGCAGCTTATCGGTACGGTAGTTTTCGTACAGGAGGTTGTTAGTGTGCTCCTTCAGCTCCTCCATGTGAGTGCGAATTAGCATCTGGCGAAGCTTAACGAAGTCACAGTGCTCCTCGTTATCAACTTCGATAATACCCCAAGGGTAGCGACGGCCACGGACCTTTCGGCCGTCAGCGACATTGATCTCGTTGGTGGCACCAACAACAGCAAATGGAACCTTGGACATGATTTCGTTGTTCTCAGCAATAGTCTCCTCGTCGTCAAGCTCATAACGAGGGCCCTCGAAAATCTGGATACCATGGTACTTGATATCGGCCAGAATCTACACAATATTCATGTTAGTTTCATACCCTAAATCATGGCTCAAGATGAGAAAACTCACGCGAGACTTGAAGGCAAGGATCTCCTCATCAGTCAAGGTATCTGCCTTGGCGATGACAGGAATCAGATTGACCTTGGTGTGTAGACGACGCATAACTTCAATATCTAGAGGCTTGAGAGAGTGACCAGTGGGGTGGATGAAGAAAACGCAGGCGTGGATGCGGTTGTCGACGATGTTCATACGGTTAACCTTGTTCTCAGCGTCGAGGTAAGCATCAAATCGCTGCTCGATGTTCTCAACAATCGGACGCCACGACTCATCATTGTTAACGAAGTCGCCAAAACCGGGCGTGTCAACAACAGTAAGACGAAGACGGACACCGGCCTCCTCAATGTCGGCACTGATGGACTGGATGGTAACAGTCTTGGGGATAATGTCCATGCTAGGTCCCTTAGCCTCCTTGGGAGGGTACAGGGAGGTGTTGAACAGGGTGTTAACCAGTGTAGACTTTCCTAGACCAGACTCACCTAGACGTGAGTTAATATAATTTGTTTTCGTTGTGTATTTTGAGTTTTAACCATTTACTTACCAACGACCATGACATTGAAGTTAAAGCCCTTGCGGACACTTTTGCGGTGCCACTGGTTCGGCAGGTTGGCAAAGCCAACATATCCGGTCAACTTGCGGCGGACCACATTCTGAGAATCAAGTGAAGTGGGAGCAGAAGCAACCGCGACGGGAGACGGAGAAGCTAATAAGAGGTAGAAGGTTAGCTTGTATTGTCCAACCAACGCGTTATGGTGCTTATATGATCATCAACATATTAGGGGCTAGCAAGCAAAGCAATGTTATACACGGTTGCGGCAGACTTTTGTGGATAGTGATAGACTGTTTATCGGCTTCCGACATCAACTCCGAGTATGCTGCACTGGGGACGCGAAGTCCTTGTGCTGTGGGAGACCACACTGGAACACCAAAAGTGGAAGTCTCCCGATGAGACTGGCCTGTGACCGATGCAGAATCGCTAGGGACACGAATCGAATTGACATCCTCATCGGACTCCTTGCTTGATACGACAGACGATTGCGGGGTGGCCTCATTGAGATCAGTATCCTCGCTTTGGGTCCGTAATACGACTGGAGGCGGCACTCCATCCTCCTTCATAGTAATGATAGCATTGCTGTCATCATTTGGCATGTTGAGGAGTTTCTGGGAGTGTCCGTCGACAGAGCTGGAGTCCAAGATGCCGATGTCGGTCTGACAGTTGCTATTTGCAGATTCAGGCACGATAGCAACTGTGGCGATCTCGGCTGAATCCATAATCAATGCGATAACGACAGATATGAATTCTCAAAAGTAGGCAGCGGAGACACAGGCAACGTTGGCGGTTGATGTGAAGGTTCGAGAGGAAAATTAAATGGTCGCGATGAGAAGGGGGAAAAAAAGCAATTTGACCAGATCAAAACAAGGCGCGAGCCGTCTGGAGAAAACATGTTTCTCTACAAAGCAATCACGGAAGGAGCCCGCAATGTTCCCGTTCACGTGTTTACAGAGTTGTGTTCTTGCTGTTTCGTCGTGTTCCAATAACGACGCGCCTTCCAGACCCAGATTAGGATAGCAGGCGTGTCGACAACGTTGCTTTACATTGATATGCTTTACTTGCTTTGTTTTCCATACCGACAAGATAGGAGACTGTAGAGGAAGGAAGTGTTCCTTTCACAGCAGAAATTGAGACATTCTCAGGACTTACCCATTTCTGAATATGGGGTGATCTGGTCGATGGAGATATTGGAGATGGCGATAAAAGATGAGCTAGAACGCGACAACTTGTTGTTAGAACGGGGTGCGCAGTTTGAAATTTTGGGCAGCTTGGAACAGAACGTCCAGGCGCAGCTATGGGGGGAAAAAAAAAAAGGGAAATAGGCGGCAGAGTTGTGGAAAAGAAGCGAGCTCCAGTTGGTTTGGTAGTCGTTCGACTCGAATGCCGCAGAAAAAAGGGGAAGTGCAGCGCAGCTTGCATCTTCACTGGTTCCAGTGACAGCAGTGATAGAGAATATAGCAGCAGCGCCGTCAGGTGCTGCACTGTCTGGTGCTATGCTGCAGTGTCTGATCACGCGTCGCAAAGCTGGATCAGCGCACCGCAGGCCAGCCTGTGTTTGCATTTGTGCGTTCCTGATACAATTCATTCATGCCGGTGACAATATTGGATGAATCATAGTCGCCGCGCAAGCTGTTCTGCATCAAGCAACTGTACTCCCTATTCCTAGCATAGCTGTATTATGGAGTGTTGATGGTCACTACTTACCACGGGATAGGCCGGTCTGTCTAAAGGGCGCGGAATGCAAAAAGAAAGAAAAGTCGCGTGAAAAGGATTTAATGAAATATAACGAGCGAGAGAATTCAAAGGGAAAATGGGGTTAACGAGCGAAGCAAGACTTGGAAAAGAATATAATATTAAAAAGCTTGCTGTGTGGGTGTTGAGCTAAGTGCAAGGACACCGACGACGACGAAGAGAAAGAAAAGGTGAGAAAGGACTGGCGTGAAGCACAATGGAAGAAGAAAGGGAAGAAGAGAAGTAGAAAGAAGGATTGATGATATCAAGCCAAAGACAGGACGTGAAGAAAACCCCAAGACCCCAAGCGGAAACGAATTGAAATGGGAATGGCAGCGCAACGACGGTAGGTCGAAACACACGGGTCAAGTCTGCCTTCAGGGCAACTGAGCCAGGAAGAAGGAGCCAGCTAAAGGGGGGCTAGCACACTGCCATAGTATTCGCTCACTGGCTGCAGCCTCTGTACGCTCTGCATCTACAGCCTCTACAGCCTCTACAGCCTCTACAGCCTCTACAGCCTCTACAGCCTCTACAGGCTTGGCAGCATTGCCTCTGTTTGGTAGCCATCAAGCAGTCAGCTCGCCAGTATAAGGAGCATTTACCAGGGACCAAAGGAGGAACCAACTATCAACACCAACTCCCCCACAAGTCTGTCCAGCGAGCCTGCTATCCAATCATCGGATCCAGGCCAACTTGTCTCTCTATCAATGCGGATGAGACCATATCCACCGCATACTCTCATTTCCTTCTCCCCACCTACCATTTCCTCGCCTCCTACCGCGGCACTGATTGCTATTCATTGCCAACCATTCTCTTGTCAGCGTGCCCTCTAGTACCAAATGCCCTATAAACGGCTTCAGGTAGGTCACACTGACGTGCAGTACTGCCGTCAACGGTTCACGATGCAATCTTCTCCCTGCCCTTTCGCTATACTGCTATTTTATGAAATTGGCACTTTCGGGGGGGGGGGTTCGACTAGGGTGGTCCAGGCTTCTAGCACTTGGAGATTATTATTGGGGGATGGCTCTCCTTGCTGTAGTCCCTTGAGTGAGGACTTTCTTCCACCCTCTTCTGCAGCAAGTATACATAGCAGGTCTGTAGTCTTGTAGCTCCCAAGAAGAAAGAAAAAGGGGGATATGTTCTGCACTAGTCTCCAAAGGGAGATAGCGTGGACCCGTCACTATAGTCAGGGGTTCTAAAGCTCGAATTTGGCTTGGGCTTTGTTTGGTTTGAACCCTGGCTAATATATAAGGGGCAACGGCCATCCATATCTTGTTCTAGTTCTAGAGCTTGCCTAACCCTAAGTGTAGCTGTTGTTTATTGTATTTCAAACGTTGTGTTGGTAAATATAGAATGGTGATAGCATTACATATACTACGTATATTGGCTTCCTGCTATCGGCTTGTTGTGTCGTGTTCAAGACTTGTCGAGCATCGCCGCTGAGACTATTTTTGTAGTTGCGCTATATGCGCATACCATGCCATACTACCACACTACAACTTGCTTCTGGGCATATACGAGCCGCAAAGCTACTTAGCCACATAATACGGATACCTGTGTTATTGTCATCCAAAACTTTCCTAGATGAATCAAACTTTGCCTCCGGGTGCTGACATGCTGCATCCAATAAAATTTCGCAACACCAAATTTCCACTCGTAGCGCTTCAATATATGTCCATATACGAATCCATGGTAAACAAGTATCCATAACTTGATGCTATAACGAGCGTGTTAGGATGCAACTATCGCATTAAAGTACTTACTACATATGTATATAGTATGGTTTGTCTGCGCCGGCACATTGCCGAATATTATACATCACTTCATATGCATATGCACAGGTCTATACTGAATGAAAATCCCGCCATATAAGTAGTTTACTTATATGCTGTGTATGATAATATTTATTTTGTGCTCATCTGCTCACATACTACTTTACGTACTACAACCGCATGCAGCACACACAGTATGTCAGGTCGCCTATGCACATGTCTTGCAGTGTAGCCCTCTAATATGATTATTTTGCATGTTTAAGACATAGACATTGGACAAAGTAAAAATACTTATTCATCACTAGGGCCGATCAGCGGACAAAAAATACTGATACGCCACACAAGCAGTTATGCCATAAGATTGGTATTGCGGATCACCGAGATGAGAAACCCTAATTATGGTTCTAGCCACCATCTACTAGTCGAAATATGAATTTTGTGCAGTGCCCCTACCTCTTTCATCTCTTCTATCTGGCGATCCTAGCTTTTCCGTGATGCAGGCATGTTGGGCACGCGTTGTAACAGGTTTCTCGGGATATTTGATTGATTGTCAGCCTTTTCTTTAGCTTTCAGTATTCCTTTTTTTCTCCCTGTTTCGCGACTTACTACTTCCTGAATGTGGAAGACCCTGGCTATATGTATTCTAGGCATCACCTTGGTCAGACGATTTGTTAAGACCCAATCTCAACAACAACAACAACAACAACAACAACAACAAAATATTGAGGCAAAGGTGTGACGACTATGGTGCAGCGCTATCGTCGACGCTGCGGTATTCATTACTATATAGGGAGTTGATTGTCTATACATCATATGCATAACCTTCAATAACAGTCTATTTTTGTCAGATGCTATTTAGCGACGCGACAGGGTTGCTGGATAAACCCTAACACAATAGTTTATCCTAATTTAGCATAGCGTATCATTGAAAACGCAAGAGAAAAGTGATGTTCCTTGTACGTGAATTCCACATCATAGAATAGTAAATTCTGATTCAACAAACACGATAGTACGACTTATCGTATCTTTCTAACGTAATACAACAAATCTGTAACATAGCTAACTAGTAAGATGGCTGTATACATACTAGTTGCTGATGTACAACAGTTATAAACCTTCCTTTATCTATAGAAGCTGTAGTTAGTGGTGATTGGGCGACGAAAAAGTAAGATAAAATCGCGATGGTGGCAAGCAGCTCCTTGCTGATAGTATAAAGTTGCGATCAATCGACTATGTTCTCCTGTTGTTGAGCTGTCGATACAGCCCCGAACCGAAGACTCGGGTAGGTTGCGATGCAGCTGACTAGAGCCAATCATACGATGGCGTCTGCCGTTCCTGACCATCTAATAATGGAGTACCAAGCTACTCACATATTTAATGGGGAAAGCAAAGTAACTTCTTAACAGTCATGGTCTACTAGGAACTGGGTGGGACGACTATCAACAAGTTACAGCGCTCGATGACCTCAACAACAATGTGTGAGTGGTCGACAACAAAGATAGCGAAGCTTAACATTCCATAGCTTTGATAGCCTCATTGCAAGCCTTTTTTTTTGTTTTATTTCCCGCAAACTAGATCTCGACTACTTGCTCTTTTGCATTATTCCATCAACTTCATCCCTTAACAACCTTTGCACTGCCATTCTTACTTTCGCCTCTGGGATATAATCTTTTTGTCTTAGACAACTTTGCCGCCGCATTCGACTTATCAAGCCTCCCATCACATGCGTCGCCTTGCCTTTTAGAAACCACAGGTCCCTGAATCAAACCGACCATCTATCTGCAGCCATTATCTACCAAGTCTCCCGCCATCAACATGCCGCGGGTTTCATTGCTTGCTCGACGAGCCTATCAGACCACAAGATTGCCGCATACCTCCCGCTTCTCTAAA
The DNA here is from genome assembly GCA_001640655.1 of Endoconidiophora laricicola. Classification (NCBI taxonomy): domain Eukaryota; kingdom Fungi; phylum Ascomycota; class Sordariomycetes; order Microascales; family Ceratocystidaceae; genus Endoconidiophora; species Endoconidiophora laricicola. The sequence continues at coordinate 29,520 of LXGT01000067.1, read as the reverse complement.
GGCCATAGACCGTTTGGAAACACTTGCCGGAGAGGTGGCCGGCCGCTTCCAGGGTCATTCTACCGTGAGCTGTTCACATCGTCCAAGAGAGAACCGTCGCATTATCAGAAAAACTCCAAATCAGCAATTTTACTATCATCGCTACTTTTCATCTGGTGGTTGTATCCTTCAGATGATTTCAACCAACTGAAGCCTGTCTCTCGCTCAAGATTGATCTCATCAACAACGCCTGGGTTTTCGTCGCCAAGATTAGGGTTACCGGAACTACCCTTGGATACAGCATGGACCAACTTTGCCATCAAGTTCGAAGGGTTCTCCAACTCCATGGATATTGAATGGACATCAGTATCCGATAAGATTGTTGACTTTATACTGCCGGAATGGTCTCGCTTGATACCTGCATATCTGCGCAAACTACAACGTGAACTCTCCATGGCCCCAGGCTCATTAGCTGACCAGATATGGAGAGAAGCACACGATTGCATTGCCAACCCTGAAATTAGATATGCTGCCAAAGTACGCGTATCCAATGATTTGTGTGAAGAAGAGAAGGAGTTTCTATCGAGACGGCGCAAGATGGCTGCCGTCGCTTTGGCACGTTATCTAGATCTTGAGGAAACAGATGTTAACCCTGACGATGTGCCCACAGTCGCTATGTGTGGATCTGGTGGTGGCCTGAGAGCTCTTGTTGCTGGCGCTGGATCCTTGTTGGCTGCCGAGCAAGACGGCCTTCTCGATTGTGTTACCTATACAGCCGGTGTCAGTGGATCCTGCTGGCTGCAAGCTATATATAACTCGACATTATCTCACGGAAGGGTGACTAAAGTACTGGACCATCTGAAGGATAGACTCGGCGTACATATCGCTTATCCTCCCGTTGCCCTTGATGCTATGAGTTCAGCGCCTACAAACAAGTTCTTACTTGAAGGCATTGTTGAAAAGCTCAAGGGTGATACTAACGCTAACATTGGTCTAGTCGATATCTACGGTATCCTCCTGTCTTCTCGTTTGCTGGTTCCTAGAGGCCATCTTGCTATTGAACAGGACAACTTCAAGCTATCTAACCAGCAAAAGTTTATCCGCTATGGACAAGCTCCAATGCCCATATATACTGCTGTCCGACATGAGATCCCGAAACTAGATGGCGATGTGAACAAGCAGCCTACTGAACTTGAAAAGAGCATTGCCCAGAAGAAGTCTTGGTTCCAGTGGTTTGAGATCACACCATATGAGTTTTTCTGTGAAGAGATTTCTGCCGGAATTCCCACCTGGGCCCTTGGGCGCAAATTTAAAAATGGACTCGATGTGGCGCAAGAGGACGGATTTCATCTCCCTGAAATACGCATGCCGTTGCTTATGGGAATATTTGGCAGTGCGTTCTGTGCAACACTAAATCATTACTATAACGAAATAAAACCCATAGTGCGCGGTCTGAGTGGCTTTACGCCCTTAGATGAACTCATTACTGGCCGCAGTGCCGACCTTAGCAAAGTACATCCTATTGAGCCCGCCACGCTGCCCAACTTTGCCTACGGAATGCACGGAAAACTACCAAAGACGACTCCCGACAGTATCTTGGACGACGAGTACATCCAGTTGATGGATGCTGGGATGTCAAACAATCTTCCCATCTATCCGCTTCTGCGCCCGGGACGCGATGTCGAGGTCATCATTGCCTTTGACAACTCAGCCGACATCAAGAACGACAATTGGCTTGCTGTGTCCGATGGATACGCCCGTCAGCGCAACATCCGTGGTTGGCCCGTGGGCATTGGCTGGCCCAAGGGTGTCTCGTCCGAGGAAGCTGGGAAGAAAATTCAGGAAGCATCGCAAGAGTCAATGGCAGAGGCAAACTCCAAAATCAGCAAAGCTCAGGACGACGATGCCTACCGGAAGAGTATATCAGAGCCGGGCGCGGGCCCTCAGGGACATGGCCTGGGATACTGTACAATTTGGATCGGAAAGACCTCAGAAGAAAAGCAGGATAGTTATGATAAGCTTCCGCCTTCAAAGGCCGTCACAGACTTTACCAGCCAAGACCTACTGTCGCCTTCATCTGGCCTGGCAGTCATTTACCTACCGTTGCTACCTAATGACAAAGTTCCTGGAGTTGATCCCCGAACCACGGACTATCTGAGCACGTGGAACTTTGTGTACACCCCGGAACAAGTTGACAAAGTTGCCGACCTGGCTCAGGCCAATTATAACGAAGGCAAAGAACAGGTTCGCGCCTGTATCCGTGCCGTTTACGAACGCAAGAAGAAGCTACGAGAACAGAAGTATAGTGCCTTCAAGCACGAACAGTTCCGAAAGAAGTTGCGCAAGGGAATTATTGCCAACAAACTTGGAGAGGGCGACCACTTCACCTAAACACACCAACATCACAGCATCACAGCACACTTTCATGCCTATGACAGGCCTAATGTTTTCTTTTGTCTTTTAACCTTTTTATGACCTAATATAATAGCAATGAGGGTATCTTGATTTTTCTTTGATTATCTTTTATCAACAGGCGTATCGGTTGGGGAGAAACAGGGAAGGGGGAAGGAGGGAGATATAGGTCAGTAAGGTGGATTATCTTTTTAGTATATTTGTACACACTTCTACATTCTATACAATGTGGAGTGACTGTAGGCCCCAAGGCGCCGCACATCTTTATAAATCTCCATCTTTACCGCGTTCATTCTTCTTTAGCTTTTTTTCTGTGATTCCAACTTGCTAATCTCAGCCTTCATTTCCTTCTTGATCCGAGTGACAGTACCAGCGCCGTTGTATACCATAGATGTGTAGATCATGGCAATGCTAGCACCTGCATTGAGGACCTCTAACGCCTGCTTGCCGTTGGTGATACCTCCAGTAGCAAATAGCGGCAATCTGTCCTTCTTGCTGTTGGCAGACTCCTCGTCAAAGAGCTTGCGGTAACGGCGAATTAGCTCTAGAGTGCGTGGATACATCTCAGGGCCCGAGTAGCCGCCAGTCTCCTGCAGTGCACGCTGTTCGCGGCCAGTCATTAGCACGCCTTGAGGCACGATGCCGGTCCGGCGACTGGTGGTGTTGCCGACGATGACGCCATCGACTCCACTTAGCGATACAGCCTGAACGATGCCTTCCATCTGCGAAGTCTCGTCCTCGTCGGGCGACACTTTGACCATAACCTTGGGCCGGATCTTGCGTGGCGCCTGGGATGCTTCCTCGACGACCGCCGTTAGTAGCCGTGTCAGCGGCTCGACAGCCTGTAGATCACGCAGACCGGGCGTGTTGGGGCTGCTTACGTTGACAACCAGCACGTCGGCATAGGGTGCCAAGCGCTTGACGCAGTATGTGTAGTCACGGGCCACCGCCTCGACATCAGTCTGATCGGTAGCCTTGTTCTTGGCCACCTGCACCAAAAGCATCTTGCCGCTCCGCAGACTGCCAACGGGAACCTCCGCCTCGCCGTTCAGCACCTCGTTTTCAGTGTATCCGTTTGCCAAAGCATAGCGGAGCACACGCTCGCGCAACTTACGAGCCATGGCATCGGCGCCGTGGGAGTTGAGGCCGTAGCGATTGACCATGCCCTCGAGCACGGGGATGCGGAAGAGACGCGGGCGGTCGTTACCAGGCTGAGCTAGCGGCGTGCAGCCGCCCACTTCGACAATGCTGGCGCCAAGATCGAACAAAGCGTCGGGGATATCCGCATGCTTGTCCAGCCCGGCGCTGATGCCAACGGGGTTCGACAGCCGTGAGCCGAAAACGCTGGTGGCTAGCTCTGCGGTGTCGAGCGTGCGTTCGCGCGGATGCAAGCCCAGCGAGTAGAGCGACTGAAGGACGGCCGTGCCAGCGTGGTGGGCATCTTCGGCGTCGGGGAAGACGGTGCGTATCATGGGCGGTACGACGTAGCGGTGCACCGAAGCGCGGCTGTCGGTGCTGTATAGGTAGGCGCCGGTGCTGACAATGGCAAGGCCGGAGGCGTAAGTAGTTAACTTGAGGCCGGAAATACCTCCTGAAGCCGTGCTGGTTGAGGCATGGCGGCGGGAAGAAGCACGCAGCTGCTGCATAACGGCGCGGCGAGTCTGGGCAAGAAGAGGCGACATGGCGGATGGACGAGGATTGAGGAGACACAGGGCGGGATTCAGTGTGTGTGTGTGTGACCTGTGGACTCTCAATAGGCCAAATATGAGTAGCAAAGGCTCGAATTTAGGGCCTAATGGCTGTTTGCTAGAGAGACATCAGAGGTCAAAGCCTGGTGCTCTGCGAATAATGCATAGCAAAGGTTCGCGGTATGTGGTGTATTGGCCTGGCAGCTGGCGAGGACTGACAGGGGGCTGTTAGCTGTATGAAGCTCCGTCAGGCAGTATCCAACTTGCTTGTTAACATGTGATATTTACCAACAATTAATCCATTGAGTCAAGAAGCAGGAACAATTAGATAATGACACCCTCTCATGGTGTTACCTTCACAAGATCTATTTTTTGATGCCGTCGATATACTCATTTTAAGATTCACGATAAAGTTGGAACCAGGCCCTGCCTGACCTTGTTATTTCATTTTATCTGTCTGCTAAACTAACATAAAGCACAACTATTACTAGCTTATTAACGGCACAAACGGAGGCCATTATAGATGATAGTGGAAAGATACTGGGCGCATACCGCCTCAGCAGAGTCTGGATTCTTTATATATTCTGTGCACTGGTGATATGGGTTACCTCGCATGCTTATGCGGAAGGGTGGTTCTGTCGCTAGATACAACGCAAGCTGTGCGCTTGCGTACAAACACTAAGGGTAATTTATGACTTCTTCTCTGCTGCCGCCGCTGCAGCAGCTGCAGCCGCCCTATCCTCGGCATCCCATTCTCTTAATTGTCTCGACCAACTGTAATCATGTTAGAACATACAAACACCTGTGAAAACCGCTTGCTTTGATTTCAAACTCACTATCTGCTGGGGTAGAAGCGACCCGGTTCGGGCTTCTTGTAGCGTACTTCAAGCTCGGCACTGGCAGTCCAGGCAATGGCAGTGATGCCAAACATGACTAGGCCCATGATGGCTGTGTTTTGCTTCCAGTTGGCAGGCTGGCAGTACCAGCCGCCGGAAGGCGACCAGACGTGCTTCGGGTAGCTGAAGTCGAAGATAAGTAGTTAGCTTCACATGCCTTTACAACAAACGGCGACTAATTGTTGAAAAACTAGAGCTGTCGAGGTATTTGCCGCTTGTTTGTTTTGCCGGGGGACATCGAGAGAACTCACGGGATTTTTCCACCACCGCCCTACGAGCAGGTTAGCATGGATTCAACGAGCAATTGGTTCATACGGCACGCCGATTTCGATTAGCAACTTACCATGATTGCAAATTTATCTAATTTATCTAGAGTAGAGTAGATGCGATTGTCGGGATTGAAACGAAGGGACCACAATCTTGCTTTAGCTCTCTTGTAATAGCAGGTTTGATGGCCGCCTCAGGAAGCCGGAATGTCAGCTAATTGGCGATGTCTTTGAATGGCTGGCGCGGATATACATCGGCTGAACTACTTGAGGTTCTCGCATACCGATTTGTGGAGCCCTAGCCTCAGTAACCTAAACCAAGGCCGGACGAAAGCTTGCTCACACGACTTGTTTAGGAAAAGCGGCTCCAGTTTGTTTAGCAGCAAAGCATAACAAGGAAACTGCCATATGGAGCAGAGAAACTTTTTCTGGTCCAATGAAGTTGAAGAAGCCTGGTCGACGACGACTTCACGATCGAACTTTCTCTCCCCATCCTGCTAGTACTTTGTTGATTGTGAGCCGCATTCTTCCTCTATTACCACCTTTTGTTTGACCTTTTTTCCTAGTTGCGGTGTCGACGGCGAGTTCGATGGCATACTGGCCAATTTAAGTTTTATCATTCTCCCAGTCTATACTGACTCTTACCCTGTCGATCGCCGGCCCCATCCGTGTTGCTGCAACCCTCTCGATAACAAAATGATGAAGCGGTTAAGAGTCCAGCAGCTGTTAGGCCAATTGGCCTCTGCCACTCCCAGTGTCATCGTCAGATCTAGAGTATCGCCTGCCATTGCCCAGTTTGTTCGTTTCCAGTCAACAACCGCTACCTCCGATCCTGTCTCCGACTCTGTCTCCGACTCTGTCTCAGACTCTGCCCCCGACTCTGCCCCCGAAACTATCGACACGATCGCCCCCTCACTGCCGTCGTTTGAGGATGTTCGCCCAGTCATTGGTACCAACCCTGATGGCATTTCTCCCGATGCCACGAGCCCGTACCCTTCACCACCTATTGAGGCTGCCCTTAAATCGGCAAAGCTGCATGCTCTCCACGCCCGTCTCGGCCTCACAGAAAAGTTTCCAATTCACACGCTGGCTCGCGCCCTTGTCGATCCCTCTGCCGACGAGAACCCCAAGTTCAACAACGCCAACCTCGCCTATCTAGGTAGTAGTGTCATCAACTACCACATGTCCGAGTTCTTGATTTGCAAGTACCCTCGCTTGCCAATGCTAATATTGTACGAAGCTATGCGTGGTTATGCCGGCCCCGAAGCCCTCTCACTTATTGCGAAGCAATGGGGTGTCGAGAGTGCCATTGAGCCCGGCGGTGAGGTTGACCCGGGTTTACTGCAATTCTCACGGGATCCTTCCAAGGGCCTTCAGATGCGCTCGTGGGGTTATGTACGTAAAGAGGCCGTCTACCAGAAGAAGTACAACTGGCGTCGTAGTGTCAGCAGCAGAACCGTGCTGGATGATGCCTTTGGCGATACAGTTTTATCTGATGTTCCTCCGACCGGCACTGTCTCTGAGGTTGGCAAACTTCCTCGTGAAATTGTCAAAGCCCAGAAAGAGGAATGGCTGGCACACAGAGCAAAGGCCATGGCTGGCCTTGTCCAAGCAGTTGTCGGTGGTATCTATATCCACCGCGGCCGTGATGCTGCCAAGGCTTTTGTCAAGAGCCACATCCAGTCCCGCTCACTACCTATCGAGCAAATGTTCAGCTTCCGCATGCCTACCAGTGAGTTGGCTAAGCTCTGCGCCCGTGAGGGCTTTGAGGCGCCCGTAGCGCGCATGGAGAGTGAAACTGGTCGTCTGTCGCGGACGCCCGTGTTCGTTGTTGGTGTCTACTCCGGTACTGACAAGCTGGGAGAAGGCGTTGGCGCTAGTCAGGCCGAGGCTAGACTCAAGGCTTGCATGAATGCACTCAAGGCCTGGTATATGTACAGCCCCGGCGAGACTGTACGCGTACCCAGCGACATGTACAACAGCTCTGCCCAACCTTGGAAGCCTCCTTATATCGATATCGGTGAGATTGTTTGAGACCGCCGAGTTCCGTGTTTTGGCAAAGTGTATCTGGGGAGCGTCTCTATTTTATCGTCACTTTTATATTCTGTATCTGTGACTGATATCCAAGCGGTCGTGTACATTCCCATTTTCTATCTATTACATAGTTACTAGCAAGTATATAGTACCTAAGAAGGATAATTGGTAGTAGAACCTACTAAAAATGTACTATGAAGGATATGCCCGGTGGCATAGGCGTCTAGGAGCGGGGATGATATGGGAGACAAGAGAAGATTGGGAGAGAGGACAAAAAATTCTGTACGATTAACGAAGCACATTGAATAGCTTCATCTAGGATTAGCGGCAAATATGCACAATAAGCTACTACCTGTATACAAAGGGCACACACTAGTAATGAACCTGATTATTACAACGAAGATATTCAATACAATATATGATGACGACATAGCATGCAATATTGTTACAGTATACATTGAGCTACTCATCTAAAACATCATGAACGTAGTATATCATCTGCATATGTAGTATTGAGCCGAATATCGTGTAGTCGTTGAGGTGACCTGCTTATTACACACAATCAGACCATTTAGGTATTATACTATTACATATTTTGTAAGATTGATGAAAATATTAGTTCGCATATGTCTTAAACTCGATCTTCGCCAACGGACACACTTAAAAAGAGGTATTTATATTTTGTCTTGATTGGTCAACTTGGCTATAAAAGTAAGTATGCTATTTGAACCACAACTACGCCTTCTACCAACTGTTTTCTGGCAGTTTCTTTGTTAATTTGATATCGCAAATGGTTACGTCTTTCTTTTGCATAACCCTGTACTACATACAGTCTTCTAATAAGTAGTAGATATAATCATTTACGAGGACTTCTTAGGGGCAGAGGTATTGCCTAGAGCTTTGGACAGGTCAGTGGCGGCATAGAATTGCTTGACAACAGTCTTGGCAGTCTCCCAACCTTGGCGGACACCGGGAGGCACGCCCTGGTAAGCCATGGTTGAGTCGATGCGGGCAGTGAGCGACGTGAAAATGGACTGCAGATGTAGGCTCTGGCTGTAGCGGACACGCAAGAAAGCAGTGTAAACGGTGATCAAAACCCAAGACCAACGGCGGAAGAAAAGGGCGTAGAGTGCCAACTCGCCCCACAGACCAACCTCGAAGTAGCTGACAAGAACCATCGAGGTGTCGTAATTGTTGTGGACGAACGACTTCAGCAGGCCAAAGTAGCGCTCAGCAGCAGGGTGTTGCTGGACCTTGTTGCCCTCAGCCGTCTCGACGACAGTAGGCGGGTACACGGTGGGCAGAATGTTAGTGCGCAGGTACGTAGCTACGTGGAATACTGAGTAGATAAAGTAAGGCAGAAGAGCAAATGTGAAGTGAGGCATGAAGAACCATAGCATCGACATGACTGTATTAAGCGGGCTAGGTTAGCGAAACTTGCTAGAATCGTTTTCGGAATTTTAGGCATATATCTGATACTGCTTGGCGACGACGATCGACTAGCATCATCTCTGAAGCAATTACAGAGAGACAACCTTGGGAGATAGCTTACAGAGGTACTGCACATTCTCGTCACCAGCTAAGGCCATAACACCACCAGGAGCACGCGAGCCTAGCTTTTGGCGAGCCAGGAACCCCTTATAGACGACGATGCCATAAGTGAGAACAGCTGACAGGAATGCCCAGCGGTAGGTGAAACGGGAGAAGCCGCCATTAACGTTCAGCTTGATGAACTGGAAGATGTACAGGAGTGTGTTGAAGATCAAAAGAACATGTCTAGAAGTTGTCAAATACAATATTAGCTTGAACCATTAGGAAAAAAAAATACATAGTAGTCGCGTAGCAGAATCCATAACGACAATGATTTTAAGATGACTGGCATGTGTTGGCCGTAGGATCCAGCCAGTCACTAGCTAGTCATGTCATAGGACCACTGAGGTTTTGCATATGACGGAGGGAGATGTCTGCCTGATCTGGTTTAAATGGCCGCGTGCGTGTAATCCCTCGTGTCCCACACAATCGCTATCATTTTCTCCGATGCGTTGGGCAAGCCTCTATGTGCATTTGTGAAAATAACAATATGATTGTAGCAGGAAGGCCGATATTTCAAAGCTTTTTTTTCTTTCAAAGATTACTACTTCATTTAAGCTGTCGTTTGTCGGTCAAGATTGGCTTGGTCGCGTTGTCGGGCTCTTTAGGCCGTTTAAAGAGGGTTGCTAGGGTTGGCGGTTCGAAAGAAAGATGCCGAAAGCGATAGAGCGGGGGAGGGGCACTGGGAGCTACTCGAAAAAGCTGCCACTGACAAACGCAAATCGCAAAGCCATTTAGTTGTTCAGCGGGCTTTGGCGACGTACAGAAAGATGCGGTATATTTTGTTGTGAATGTAGTGATTTTCGAACTTACCCAAAAAACCAGGCGACTTGAAGCAGGTTAGTAAAGGCTGCAGATTAGACAGGGAGACGGCCGAGATGGCTCAAGCTAGCAGCGTAGCTGACTGATAGCTCTGGGACGATGGGGGGATAAACATACACTGAAGAGTCTTCGCGAGCTCTTGGAAGCGCTCGGCGAGCGGCTTGTCTGCAGATGGAGGAGCCATAGTGTTGAGAATGAGGTCAAGACTATGCGCTGGGAAGAAACGTGGGTATTTTTGTTGTTGTATGTGGACAGCGTAACCGGTTTCCAGGCAAGATGAACAAAAACGATATTGTAGGCAGAAATATACGGTAGCAATAGATGCTGGACGATGTAATGGTGGGCACGAGGGCGCTGTGCTAAATCTTTTGCACAGGTAAGCGTGGAGGCTTCGGGGATGTAGTGACGAAGAAGAAAGTAAACTCAGAGCGAGTAGAGAAAAATATATATTGGGAGGAAAATTTCAAAACGAGACGGGAAAAACCCGAAAATAAAAAGAGGAAAAAAGGTGGTCACAAATAGTCAAAAAGGCAAAGTAAGCCACGAGTTGTACGCAATGAACTCAGTGACCTGATGACAAAAAGAATAAATTTTATTATTTATTTTATCTTGTAGCTTGCCTGTTTCTAAGACAGGTAGATGGAGGACCCCGCTGATGGTCAGCATCAACTATAACCGCTCATAAACAGAGTCATAGCCCTAGAAGCAGCCTCTGAAGTAAACAAAGCTCAGACTAGCTGGCTGGTCATCAAGGAGCTTGTCTAGGCTCTGAGATGCCGCTTCGTCTGCTTCCTCAGTTTCTTCAAGATTTATCTTAAGCCGGCAGTACTTTTTGAGAAAGCTATGGTGTTCACTTCTGTCCAGGCTCCAAGGTTGTTGGGCCTTCACTTCATCCATGCCAGGCTTACCCCCTCTGGCCAACTTTGAATGGGGATGAGATGTGCTGTCTTGGGCTTTATGGCCAACAGGGCCTCCAAAAGCATTCGCTGCAAAAAGTATGCATACACCAATAGGCCTACCATGTGCGTGCTCTCCAGCCCAATATTTCTGCCCCACCCTCCTCCCCCTTGGTTCTCGCTCGCATTATATGCCTGCTGGCACTGGGGCGACTGTCCTTTTGGCGGCTTGCTACATAGTATCTTGAGAAGCTTTTGCTAACATTCTTTAGAAAGGAAAAGGATGACTTGTCCACGCTGATAACCTGATCTCAGATGATACGACATGCAGCTGGAATGGAATAGCACCGAATGCAATCGTGCATGTCATCATAGCCGCTTGTCTCATGGCCGAAATAGGCCTTAAGACGGTTGCATCCTTATCTGCTGGTAAAATGCATTCCAGTGTCTCGTGTCTACGGGCTATTATTGTCGAAGTTTGTATTATCTCTACGGTTTAAGTTACTAGCTTTATTCATTTTTGTTGAACTACGTAATTGATAACTGGCTTAGCTTTGGTGGAAGCTGAGTTAAGCTAGCTACAGAGCACTAATTTGGCTGTACAGCTATGTTTTTTTTTTTTTAAGCACAACGTTTGAATAAATGGGTCATGCTTGCTCGGAATTTGAACTGAACCAGTTCAGCTGAGGTGAGTGGAGACTCTTGAATGCCGGTTTGCCTCTGACTAAACCTGACTAGACCTTTTGCTGACCGGGAAATCGCTATTTAGTAGCAAAGCAAGATACAACATATCAAATGTTAGGAGGATCATACCATAGAAGCGATGATATACCACTTCCAAAGCTAAGCTTGTCCGTTTCGAGTAATTCAGCCTGCGACAGTGAAAATAAACTTGATATGATGGTATCAATACTACAGCACAAAAAATCGGCCTGTCTAATGTGACGTTGCTGCCACACTCATAATTATTTGTGTATATTAAAGCTTAATGGCCTTTCCGGCCACTTCCACGCCGGCCACGTTCTTTGCTGTACGGATGCCAGGTAGACTCTTGTGCCGGCCCCGATGGAGGTCCGTGGCCTCCTCTATGCCGATCTCTATTCCGGCGCCCACCATTTCCAACGCCGCCAGGTCCTCCCCCTCTTCCTGTACTAGTCCCTTGATATTCTGGAATAGCCACCTCTTCTTCTTTTTCATACTCCTCGTACTCGTCATCCAAGTATTTGCTTATCTCTTTGGCTTCTACTTTGGAGTTCTCGATAGAAAACAGGAAGCGAGTAGTCCCGTCAGGCCCAGACTTATCTTGCTGACTTTTTGGTGATGACGGCAAGGAGACTGAAGCTAAATTGGCATCGACATCGCAGATACCACATCTTGAAGCATATCGCTCTAGGTCTGGATTTGAATCAACTTCTGCGTTAATATCGATTTTTAATTTCAAAAACTGCTCGAGGTTAAATCGTGCTCCGAGTATAGTCATCTTATGGTGCTGAGTATACAGATCAAGCATGTCCAAAACTGTCTCTATAACATCCGCACGCCTTACTTGGAAGCGCTCTATGTTCACGCTTTTGATAGCTTCGATGTTCTGGCCTGTTATAAGAGCTGTGAGCTCTAATATGGCAAGGACCATAGCATATGTTTCTTGTTTGATGGGGATCAATGTCTTGTACATATCCATCATCATCTGATAAGAAATCTCGAAAAACTCGAAGCCTGCTCCGCCCGGTATCAAATGTCGAGTTACTTTGGCAAGGTGTTTTTGAGGATGCCGCACTCGAAAGTTGAAGCCAAGTGTTTCTAGTATCGTGCGCTCGAGTTTTATAATAGTGTTTGATTGTCTTTCTAGTGACTACATGTAGAGGTTAGTTAGCATGGATGGCAGGCTATGCGAAGCGTAGGTAGACGTACAGTATCATCTGGAGTAATCTGATGATCAGAAGACTTGAGGTTGTGCGCTGCGCAGAGTATATCCTTGGACTTCTTGAAGGTATCCTCTACTTTGCAGGCTACAAATAGAGACGCCAATGCAGCTTCGTAATAGTTGTGTTCGGGCGAGCTTAGTCGAGACCGGTGGTAGTAGCAGGCGGCAGTATCGAAAGTTCGGATTGGGCTATACACCGTTGTTAGAAAGTGTGTAAGTTTGATAGTACAACTTCGATGCTTACAGCTGCAGAGCTAATCTGACTTTATCGATTGTCTGGATGCCTTGAATCCGAGAAATTTCTTCGTTGAGCGGCGCATCTGCCGATTCTCGAGATAGTTTTTGCACATGCTGCTGCAATATGTACTGTACTGGGACGACTCTATGGCCTGGCATCGGACCCTTATATGGCTCTATATCGGTATCTACAGTCTGAATAACAGGCTCAGGTGTTGATATGCGGGTTTGCTGAGGCTGTTGTTGTTGATGTTCTCTGTTGTGAGCGCCATGGCCTTGTGTCTGGTTTCGCGCCGAGTTGTTGCCGTTCCATTGGCCATTGCTGATTCCGTGGCCGCCAAAGCTCCGGTTGCCACGGCCACCTCCGTGGCCGCCATGCTTCAGTGCATTCGGGCCAGTAGGCACATGTTTATTTCCAACGCGGGGACCTTGAGGAGGCATCAGTCAATGTAGAGTTTCAACTTGTTTTCAGAATGGCAGACGGAGTTTCGAAGCTCTGATCACGTTTTGCAAAGTCGCGTTTTAATATCGGTCGGTTTTGGGCAGTAGAGAACGGTCTTGGTAGTAGCGCGATCGTTGGGGAGCCGGCTAGTTTTTTTTGTAGAAGATAGAAAAGAGTCGGCGACAGCTTTAGAATGGCAGTTTGGTGATGTTCAGCACCGTCTCAAATAGATCGCCTCTGTAAATCGCAAGAGCATTATGATAGAAAAAAGGCTCCACAGCAAGCTGAGAGTGTGCGCCACAGTACAAACGCCACATCGCATCTCATAGCTACATACTATGTACTAGTAGCACAACGTCATAAGCTTCTGAAATAAAGCGTCCTTCGCTAACCCAACCCCCGGTCATAAGTTGGCCTGATCTTGTAAACATCAATCGCACGCCTTTCTTTTCATCATCTTGCCGTCTAAACCTACATCCCATCGCGTTATCACTACCGTAACTTCTGCTAATTCGTGAACCATATACATAACCATACTATGCGTTCTCGATTTGTTTCCTTTGCTGTGTTAGCCCTCTGGTCGTCGACTGCGACCGCCACGCGCATCAAGCCTCTTGTAGCCGAATCAAGTGACGACACTCCTCTTCCAGTTGTCATTTGGCACGGTACGTCATGAGCTTTATAATATCATGCATCGCTATGTGAATTAAGCCAGTACTAACTTTGACAGGTCTTGGTGATTCTTACAATGCCGAAGGGCTTCAGGCCGTAGGCGAGGTCATCGAATCCGTCCATCCCGGCACATTTGTATACTTTGTGCAGCTCGGCGCCGACGCCAACGCCGACCGCTCAGCCTCTTTCCTCGGCAACGTCTCTGCGCAAATCGAAGAAGTATGCACTACGCTCGCTACACATCCCATCCTCTCGACCGCGCCAGCCATCGACGCCATTGGATTCTCGCAGGGCGGAGCCTTTCTGCGCGGCTACATCGAGCGCTGCAACAGCCCGCCTGTGCGCAGTCTTGTGACTTTCGGATCGCCGCACAATGGAATTACCCGCTTCCGCGATTGTTCTGGCGTAGACTTACTATGCAATGGTGCCATGGCTCTTCTTCGTTTCAACACCTGGTCCAGCTTCGTCCAGTCGCGCCTAGTGCCTGCGCAATACTACCGTGATCCAGCAGATTACGAAAACTACCTTGCGTCGTCCAACTTCCTCGCCGACATCAATAACGAGCGCCATGAAAAGAAGGATTCATACAAGGAGAACCTTGCGTCGCTAACAAACTTCGCTCTTTACATGTTTGAGGATGACAGCGTCCTGATCCCCAAAGAAACGGCCTGGTTCGAGGAGCTTAACGGTACCAAGAACTTGCCTCTCCGCGCTCGTAAGATATACACCGAAGACTGGCTTGGTCTCCGCACTCTAGATCGCAAGGGAGCTTTGAAGCTGCGCTCTATCCCCGGTGAGCACATGAAGATCGGCGAAGAAGTCATCAAGGAAGTTGTTACCGACTTCTTCGGTCCTCAAGGTCGTAAATTTAACCACGAGGACAACTTCGCTTCTTGGGAGCTATGAATCTCGTCTTTGCCCTCTTACACTACGCTTCGCGACATGATTTTTTATTTGGATACTATAGCCTAGGGAACAAACAGCACATGATACCAGAAACATCCATATGTCTTCCGTCTCGCCAACGTGCTTTATATCTGTTTCATGACTACGTACCATTGAAAGAACTGTAATAGAGTTGTAAGAAAGTCGAACAGCTAACACTATATCGGTATAGAAGTAATTAGTAATAGGCTATATAAATAACAATTCCGTTGACTACAGGCAAGTAAGTAAGTAGCTTGTAAGATGTCATTCGCTATCACAATCTCTATCATTGAAGCAAAACATCATGGCATTACGCATGACTATGAACCAAACTTAGAAGTTCGATGCAGATATACTATGCTTACTATAACCACGTGATAGCTTTATAACTAAAATATAGTTGTTACAGTAACTGGGCTTTAAGAATTAATAAAAGACAAAGATGGGAACTCCATTGCGAAGTGAACCGATCTATACATGCAGTTCAAACATGAGCTGATTTACACATAGGCGAAATACATAGTTTATTGTTTAGCTCTGATCACAGCAGTGATGTACATGTACATGTATATATATAGTTCGTCCAATTTTCGTTCCATCTACTATGTACACACCTATATTAGTTTGTGCAACTCATGACCTCGGACGTATATATCTCTATACATCTAATTCATGATCGCCACCTGTCAGATGTGGACATCAAAGTAAAATTTGAATCAAGGTTTACGCCCCGATATTATGTATTCATATTAGGTAGTTTGGCCACGTATCAAATGGTGAGAGAGCTAGTTCCAAAATCGATGACCAACATCGGCACGGATTATAGTTCCATATATGTATGCAGCGATGACAGATAAAGATTTGGAAACATACACTAAGATTTGATAGACTACAAGTTTTGCGACAAGAGTTGCCTGGCCATGAAGAACCAACATGCAGTTCGTTGCTAAATGCTATAGCAATAACGCAAGTCTGTCCTGGTGGTATGACATCCCTGATTCAGATTCAGATTACTACATGTGGTTTTATATTGTCACATACATAGTACTTTTTTGGAGATATCAAGTTCCCATAAGATTCTATCACAGCGACAGCATAAGCGTCTCGCTTCGGCGATGTGCTTTAAAATAACATCAAATCTACTTACTATCCCAAGGAACCAAACTTTTGATTTGATTTGATGATAGTATAACTCTACCTAGTAACTCACTAAGAGCACACAATTCGTTGTTGTTATAAAGGCAAGAGTTTTGACCTCTTTTTGCTCCATCTGATATATCTTGAGTCTACGTGAGTAAAACAGAAGAGATAGAGCAAAGACAGAAACGCTCTCCCTCCACGTAGGGGTAGTCTTTTGAGCATGAATGGGGCCGACACTTGAGTCAGGCCTCATGTGTCTAGACTCCGTAACCTGAACCTTTCAAGTCTGGCAGTCCTTATTGAGTGGAGTTCCCGAGCTATAATCATCAAGCCTGCTATCAATCTACTAGATCTCTACACAGTGTATCTTCTTTACTCCAATTGTGGTCGTAGCAATTTAATTTCCCCATGTAATGAATTGTTTGTCTATATTTTAGAAAAGAAAGGCCGCGCTGAACTACGTGACGCAGAGCTGTCCTTCATTGATGTAAAAGATGAATTAGGCGAGAAATGAGATACGCAGATCTATATGATGAGTGCAATGTTAACTTTGGGGTTTTTCCGAATGTCACTGATCAATGCAAGTAGTAGTTATGCCTGCATCGGCTATGATGCACGTACTAAACTTCTGACTGTTCAGCCCGATCTTATCTTGTAACCTAACCCTCTTTCTGTCCGTATAATCAAAACATGGTAATTTTCGTTTCTAAAACATAGCAGTCATACTTAAACAACTAACTTCAAGATCTCTTTATCATGGACCAGATTCAATGGTCTCCCTTTTCTGTACTAAAGAGCGAGTTGAAAAAGCTTAACATCAGAGGCTATTGTGATAACTGCCAAGTGCATCCAACAACGAAGACATATGTGTGATAATAATTTCGATTCAAGTCTATTTCTGCCGCTGTAGGGCTTATCAAGACTCTCTGCTCTTCGATATCTGTGGGTTGACGCTCTTTGCATCTTACAGAATAAGAAAGATGACAAGATTCACCAAATGGCATCAATGGCGCTATCTATCAATGGCTATTTGTTAGCAGATTCTGGTCTTTATCGAGTCTCAGTTCATCCCAAGTATCTTCTTGATCAGCCCTCATACAACTATATATGACAGGGGCATTTACACCCAATTTAACCCTTACCACAATCCATGTAGCCTACTGGCTAAGGGTGAGCGTGCCTAAAGTCGACAAAAGATATTTCTAAAATTATTAGTAATACTATCTCTCGCATCTACTTAGTATAGTTTCCATCTCAGACTAGCCAATGTGATGAAATGGAAGAATCATAAGCAATCACACACACTCAGCCATATAAAGAACATGTCAGCCCTAGACTCGGTGTCACAGGATGTCCGAAGTACTCGGAGGGCCATATTGCCAAGTGCCAATTAGTGGCGCCTGCAGAACAACGGCAAAGGTGTTTTTATGTATGATTTTAATTTTTGGACGCCGTATACAGCCAAGATAAAATATAATCATTATTGCCTATGTACGTATAAGTGCCCCAATATCTATATCTACAGCTTACCATGTAGTAAGCTTCCAATTACATAGATAGTAACCATCACATCTGTGGTCGAAGAGCAGGCTATCATGTACGTGTAATCCGTAGTATTGGCAATAGGAGCTTAGTAGATGCTTAGATACTACATTGGTTAGTTAGCGCCTTGTTCTACTGTGACTTATACGATATGTCTAGACCTTTGGCCAATGGGACGTCTGTAGCATTGTAGCATCACAGAAATAGCAACAAGTATACGTATGATGATACGCATGGACTTGTATATCTCCGACACTCTTACTTGGCCTGAGGGCCGTATATGGTATGTACCCGCTGTTAGCTACGAGCTATTAGGTCGCATATAGCATGATATGTGCAGCTTTGTTAGTATAAATATGGAGACTATATAGGTCTGTATGTGTCCCATGCAATGCAAGCAACTTTCGGGTCGTGTCACCCAATGAGGTAAGATGCGGCACAAGACCGATACTATTTCGAATTTTAGAAAAGGACTAGATAGACCGCAGAAAGGACGGACAGCGCGTCTATAGCACCAAAAATCGTCAATAAACCATCAAAACTAGGCATGTTTCCTTGGTAGTAGGTGTGTGGTCCAGGAGACATAGTTAGTTGACTGGGTTCATGTAGCCTTGTCTTTTGTTCTTACTTGATATTCTTCCTTTCTTTCATTCCATGTCTTTGCCCTTCTTTTCACGACATAGTCGGTGAGCTAATGTCTCCACAATTCCGTAGATCTATTCGTAGTTATATCTACTAGTCTGGCGATTAGAGAAGAGACAGAGGCTCGCCACAGACATAAGGTGAGTTTCCCTATTGATGTAAACTAGATTCTAGTAAGTTGAGATTGTCTATCTATCTACTAATCGATGATAGGCGCCGCCCCTTTGTCAGTAAGTGCGGTTGTGAAGATACACAAACATGATTAGTAATGAATCTGTTGTCAAGTTTACTCAGAGACATACATATGATATCATACATAAGAATTATACAAGTCTTCACAGCCTCAAGTACTACCTAAGAGGGTGGACGTAGCCTCGAAGGCAGGCGAAGGGATCAAGCATGACAGGCAAGCGCGCGAGGGGAAGGCAACAGAAGGATGTCGGAAATGCAAAGACGAGTGCAAGCAAGTGTTGCATATCAAGACCAAGACTGATTCCAGCCTAAGGTAAGTTCTTACAAGCGCATATAGTATACTCTGTACATAATTTTTTTGAAGAAATCATTGATTTTATTAAGTTTCTAGAACTATGAAGATACTTATACTCTGTACATGTAGATATACATAGGTACAAGAACAGCTAACACTACTGATATATAGGTTCAGATGCTCATGGGGTAGGTGGGAACATGGCGCTTGGGTTGGCAAAACACAGCAACCCAGTCAAGTTACATGTTCCTTTCAGTTCCAAAAGCAGTTATTGGACATTTTCAAAGTTGAAACATAAGTTAAGGAAGGCTTATCAAAGCCACGGGGAAGCGGAAGCGGAAAAAATGCCTTTGTGCAGCCAGCAAGCACGAACCATTGGCTATTTACTACTGCCAATGTTCCTTTTCTTTTTTCAAACTATGTCTACTTAACAGACAGTATCTCCAAAACAAAAGTAATGTATATATATATATATATATATAATATATCAACAAAAAGCCGGTTGGTCAATCTCGAGATAGTGTCTGCAAGTCAGGGCGGTGGCTTGTCATTCACCAAAAAAAAAATATCCGGCAGAATCATGAGGCTGGTTGATAAGGCAAAAGCGGTGTGAGTGACGGTTTGTCAGACCAGAATTTGTGTTAAACCAATAAGAAACAATTCAAGTGGCGCTAGATGATTGACAGAAAGCATCCACAATCCGAATAAACATGGCTCGGAGAATAAAGATAAAATAAACATATAAATTAAATATAAAGCTGCCCTTTCAAAGACGTTAAAGTATAGAAAGTCTGAATTTTTTCCGAAACAAATAGACCTTTCCATCCAGACCGCTCTCTTTCTTCCTCTCTCTCCCTCTGCAAAGTCAAAGCTCCGAACTTCCAGGCCTTAGGATAAGTACGGCATGTTGTGTTTCCGAGAATGATACTGCGTTCTTTTTTTTTTCCTTCTTTTCGTCTGAGGATTAACATAGCGCCCCATGTGAGAATATCCGTCGGACAAGTACAGTGACAGTACTATCAGAAAAAGAAACATGCATAAAAGCACATTATACTAATATAGACTCTAAATTCTGATGCTTCGTCTTCCTCTAGTCGTCGCTACAGTTGCATTCCGAAGGCAGAGTGCATTATAAGTGTATGAGACATCAAGCATGCCCCCAGACGCTATCGAAATCCCACCCAGGCCATCGGTGAACGTCTGATAAGACAGACAATACCTTCAAATCCAACAATAAGCCCTGGAAGTCAGGCCCCAAACCTCTGTCTAAATTCAGAGTGACAAATAGCATTCTCTTATTAAAGTTGCTACCTGTGTTTGAGAGTCATAGAAGCCACGGCAAAGGCAGCACCAAACCAGAGTTTCTCCTCACGTTGATACCGCGACCTCGCATTCTCGTGGCCGTCTTGACTATCTCGGACGCTGATACCGACAATTAGCGGTGATCTCTCCCATTAGAACGTTTGAGCCGTAGTGTTATCAGAAAAACTGCGACTCTGGGAAGCCTCTCTTCCTTGGGCGGTCCATTTATGCATACGTGCGCTGCATACTACTTAGCATGATATAGTGCGCGGATCAGAGTGCGTACAATATGATCATGACTGGTTGCCAGATCAAGCAGTGTTCTTTGTTTGGCCTAATGAAGTCGTGCCAACCACACCTAAGCTACTAGCCGCATTATTGAAAACAAGCCTTGGGATGGGATGGACTATCATATACTATGTATACTACTTCTGTAACGACAGGTCAAGACCTTGCATGTGAAGCGAGGCGAAGCGAGCTAAGGAAGACCGATACCGAGCCCATTTCCGTTCCAATGATACGATGCTGCTGATCTTCCTCGTTATCTGTCACCTTGATTAATCACCAACGCTACTTATCAACAATGTTTAGCCTACGAAAGGCATGCACTTCTTCCTGTCGGGTTTGAAAGTATGTAGTATATAAGTCTAAGGATCCTAGCACGAACCTTCATCCTGAAGTCCTTTCTTCTTCTTCTTCTTCTTCTTCTTCTTCTTCTTCTTCTTCTTCCCCTTCATTCTACTGATTCCGCCATGAATTACTCGAGTCGTCCTAATAAAGGAAACAAAAGATCCCGAATCCCAGACATATAGATCCGCCGCGCGGAGGGCGGGCATGGCAGACGACAGGGCCAGCCATAGCTCTCTTACGAAAACATGGCGTCGATGCCCCTTCTCGACTACAACTTTGCCACCATGCTAGCAATATCTTCCCTAGTCTCGCCTACAAATGCAGCTAGCAAGGGTCCTTTTGGGTAAGGTTGTATTTGGAGTGAATAAAAGAAGAGGAAAAGAAGCAGTCCGTCAGTCAGTAATCCGCAAGCTCAGTCGATCCTGTTGCAATTTATCAGCGGCGTGGCAGTAATGTCGTAGTAGTATTTCGCTTTCACTAAGCTTGTTTGGTCGCAACATTGATATATTTTCCTTTTTTCTTTTTCCTTTTCCCTTTTCCTATCTTGCTTTACATAGAGGATGCTTTGGTTCCAGTCTGACATTTTGGTTCGCATTCGATAGCAGGATCTTCGCGGAAATCATCTCCATATATGGATTCGGCCTTGGCGCATAATGAATAAGTGAATCAATGGGCTGAAATATGAAAGTGTACTAGCGAGTGGCACAGATTATGCAATAGCTTGGTTTTTGTCTGTCACTTAGTCGTCTGTACAGGCCATTACTGGATCATGCTAGCTTAGCAGATTGTGTTTCCCAAGATTCATTGTTCCGCTCGGACACAGTTCTTTTTGTGTGGTTATCTGAAAAGGAATCAATAAAAGAATAATGGTTGAAACATGGTATTCTTCCTCCGTTTCTTCCCATTACAGTCACTATATGCCGCGATACTTCTATCCATAAGCCACCCAGAATGACAGACCAGCATGGGTTCCGAGAAGGGGGCTTCTAGTTTATTAGTTCTAGTAATGTTAACCACGCTCTGTCAATATTACCCATTTCGGACCCAGTAATATCACCATATAATACAATCAGCTGTCACGCCGCATATTACTGAACAATCGGACGAGCCAATTAAGGCAGCCCCGGTCTAATAGGTATAAAGATAACCCTAATGACTACTTACTAACTCTAAGCATAGTACACATATCTCGGAACGCAAGCTCTAATACCATACTTTTGTGTTTCCTGATACTGAAGTCCATCCGCTAGTCTAGGTCTTTTTGCTACATCTTGCTAGACTTTCCTTTCTAGAAGGTCTTCTATTGATATGAGGATACATCAAGGTATCCGTAGATTTGATTATACTAGTATATGTTTTGATAGTGGTGGTAATATCCGAGTATATATTGAGCTAAATAACCGAGAAGACTCCATGAATTTGCAACGAATCCATAACACAATGTATCATACTTACTAGGGCTTGCCCAGACAACCCTGCTCTGACAACAACATAGTACAATATCGTAGCAGACAAGAAATGAAACAAAGTTTTCGGCTATAAGCAGAAGTCGTCTATTCTCTACTGGAGTCCTCACCGAAAAGTCCACACTTACACTCCTCCACTATACGACATCATGAACTCCCATTCATTCTGCTAGTACTAGTATTAGCGCCCTTGACTGCATCATGCTCACAATATCAACAGCACGTATATCCCTTATTATAGTGCCGTTCGTCAAGATGATCTATATGTATTTGCTTGTATGTCCTCCTCACAGCCTTGTCCTCAGCCTGGATCAAAAGGCTTTAGCTGGCTAATTAGCCCTCGAGATTTACATATATATATATATATATATGTATGGTAACTTCTAGAAAGCTTCTCTCGTTTGCAAAGCAGAACGCAAAGCATGAAGCAACTTCGTCTCTATCTATGTGTTTTTTCTATTCTTCCTCTTTTTGTTCGTTTTGAAATATATAAGGTCAAACCCGAGGTCATCATCAATATCACCAGCTCTTAACCCGATCACTAAACGAGGCGGCAGCATTTATACTATGCCTAGAGAAAATGCAATACTTGAAAGGTGTGGGATGTAGGATGTAGGATTTTGTATGTTTTTATTTCTGACAGAGTACAGGGACTGTCAGACGTGTTTCTTGCTAAGGGAGTATGGTTATCATCATAGCAGAACGAGCAGAATATCTCCGGGCTTCATACACCCACTCCCTATCTCCAACCCTGTTCGTTTCTTTCCGCCTTTATTCAAAGCCTATGCTATACTAATTGTTGGATATTGGTGATGGTCTCTTTCCTCAAGAAGCTGCCCTAGTGTTTTGTGGCGTCATAATTGTTCTCTCATTGGTTACTTGTTATATTGCCAGGCACCACTTCCTCACTGCTGATATTCAGCACGATTTCAGCTTGTCCGTCTATCTTCTATTTGTCTTGTCGCTGTCTATCTTTCAGTGGACAAAGGAAGAACAGCAGAAGATAATACGGCCTAATTAGTCCCCTTTAGTCACCCAACAGATTTAAGTTGTGCCGCAGATTTTCTCCAAACTCTGTCCTAGTCGAACAAGATTTCTCTCCAAACCCAAGATATTCCCTTCACTTCCCTTCTCGTCCAGACGCAGGCCTTCCATCGCTCGCTTGTTGTTATAGCGTATCCCGGCTTTCTCACTTGTATTCTTCGCCTAATACCATTTTCGTGGCAGCACTATCTATATAATTTGTATATTATTTTACTAGTTCACTTCATTACAGTGTGTCTATAAAGACGCCCCAAGGCAATTCGGACTTCGAAGTCTACGCTATAGTTGTACGCTAGACTGAAGCTCCTCGTGCTAGACAAGTTTGCTAGCCAAGCTCTACTATGAATGCAAGCATATATTCCCCGGCGCTGCTACTAATACTAATACTAATACTAATACTACCACCAGCCTCACTAAAACAACCCACTGCCACTAAGTGATGATCGAAACAAGTCCGAGTCACGCTAGTATATACAATAGAATATTGATGCTTTGACGGGTAGATTGGACTAAGCAGACGCTATCTAGATTAACCTTACACGCAGATTGAGTCATCCTTTGAGCAGTTGCAATCTCTTCTTCTTCTTCTTCTTCTTCTTCCTCACCTCACCTCACCTCACTAGACTTGACTTCA
Organism: Endoconidiophora laricicola; assembly: GCA_001640655.1. Lineage (NCBI taxonomy): Eukaryota > Fungi > Ascomycota > Sordariomycetes > Microascales > Ceratocystidaceae > Endoconidiophora > Endoconidiophora laricicola. The sequence continues at coordinate 5,848 of LXGT01000067.1, read as the reverse complement.
TCTACTATCCACCCATAAGAGACAAGCCTTGCGCTCTGCGCCCCCAATTCCGCAGGAAGAAGTATAGTGGACTTCATCCATAGTCTTATTATATTGTTTTTTTTTTATGTTTTACCGCAGTTCTACCTTGATGATCAGAAGGAACAAGCGGCCATTATTCCACCAAAACTCTCTTGCTTTTTTGCAGCTAGTGGTTGTAGATAAGAGCCTTCGATTAGGATCAGCTAAAAAAAATATATATATATGGTTCAGCTTGTTAGTGTCACTAATTCATATCTCTTTGTTTGCTCTGTCCTGCAACGTCAGCGAGAATTTGTAAGTTAAGCTTAAGATACAGAGTGTTTATCAGGCAAGAAGCCAAGCCTATTCTTCCATCCGCTCGCTGGCTAACTTGCTTTTCGTCTACACGCTCTCTCACTATAAAGCAAAACAGGGCCCCAGCGAAGCAGGGAACAAGGGAGAGAAGGAAAGAAATTTGGGTTGCGAGCCCTAGCCTGGACGACCGGTCAGGCTCGCTAATATTCAAGACGTTCGGAATAAAAAATTAATATGACATGTTTTCTGCAGAGCAACATAAGAAGAGAGTGAAGTCACAGTTTTCCCAAGGTGGAATCCTCAAACTTACATGCTAACTGACTAACACAACGCAACTTGCGTTCTTCTTTTGTGCATCTTGTTTTCTCTATGAGTTAACTAAAACTTTCTATTGCTACAAAATATGGTCCTCCAGGGTTCAAAAGGCTAGACACGCTCCTGTGATAGACACGAATGTTCATAAATAGAAACAAGTAACTAGAGTAGAAAGGGGAGGATCGCCAGCGTAACAACACTCGAAGCTAAGAACTCTAACTGCAACGCTGGCGGCTTTTTGGGCGTCCTAACAGGCCTCGCCTCCTGGTGAGAGAATCCACAGCACTAAATAAAGAATAGAAAAGGAAAAACAAAGCACCCCAAAGCAACGTAGAAACAAAATATACGCCATCATGCTAACTATTGTCATACTGGCTCTTCTGCTTGCTAAGACGCAGGATTGTGCTGCCACTACTCTTGCCCTCGCCTCCGATGGCCTAGGAAATGTGACGCTAACTGTTCTTCGATTACTAGTTTTTGAGTATCTGCCCAAGATATTCATTCATACAGTCAGTCTTACACGCTTGGTTCTAAAAGTGATAGGGCTTCCCAATATTAGACAAACAACCAAAACTACGCAGCCCATATCAAGCAAAGAGTTTGTTCAGTGATGCGTATCATTTATCATACGATATATTGCGTTCTGACTCTTCAGTTGAACTCCTCCCCTCTTCCAATCACATTGCTTAGTACAAAAGAAAGACTCGCTTAGAAGGACGGGTGTTTCTCTGATTCTTGTTTTTTCTTCTTAGTCGGCCGAAAATTGCCCGTCTCCCGTCCCGACCACCTAGATGTCTATTCTTAGAAATGGTGCGAAAGCAAGGCGTCAGCCCAAGGTACCTACTGCTCGCAAGACAGAGAAAGATAGTTGATCAGGAAGGATGCTGCTTGTCCATCTCTGCGATCTCCTCATCCTCATCCTCGTCCTCTTCCTGCCCCTCGTCTTCATTTTAGTCTGCAACTTCATATAACCTGCTGCAACTAGAAATATCTTTGCCTCCCCTCACGCATGAGAAAATCCCCACATCTCGTTAACAACAGCAGAGCCGACGGTCTTATCTCACATAACGTCATCACTTAACCCATTATTCTCCTCAGCCGTGCTGTAGATACAAGAGGAGAAGGAAAAGCGGTGCCCTTTCTTTACTCGCTAGGTAGCATGTTAAATCTTCAGTTCTTTGATTTTCCAAGGCAGGGCCGCCTATATGACGTTCTCACAATAGTAGATGCAATAACTATATAAGTCGTCCGTCAATGGTGATAAGCTATGTGTCGTCCGTGTAATTCCAACCCTTGAAACTCCCCACATTATGCAATACTACCAACAATTTTAATTATCAGAGTCGCATCTTATAATGACAATAATTAGCACCGTAGCTTCATGTATCATTAATCTTGGTCCTGCCTCATATTCTACGTAGCAGGTAAACATGTAGTTGTCTCTTCATCGCACGACCCGAACGACGGAAAGTTATTCAAGTCGGACTGCAGAAAGACTGGATAAGCAAACAGAATGACTAATTCCTTTGCAAAGTAAAGTAGTAAAGCGCCATATGCAGTGCACATACTGTACATTGTATGAAGTTTTGCTTTTGCATAAATCATTATTCGTTTCCGAACGGATTGTCACCACTCTGTCATAGCTTTAACTACATGTGCTTACTAGGGTTACATACGGGTTAAGTGGCCAACCAACTTTATGTTGAACCTCTATAACTTCATCTTCTTCTTTAGATCCCTTTATGATATTGTTATAGGGAACAATTAGAAAGAAAAACAAGCACTCCTATTCTTCTAGTTACGGCTTAAGTCTCACTGATAATAAGAAATTAGAAATCCTCTATATTCTAGCAAAGCTAGCCGCAATATAAGAAGCTCTCATGTTAACTTCTTCTGATTCTGCAACAACCTAGAATCACTGACGCAATGCAGCTTACTTCTTGGCCGGCCTTTAGATCGAGGGCAAGAGAAGAGCAACGACGGTATTGAGTGCTGAGGAAGGAACAGTAGACAAATCAGAAAACGAGAAGAGGAGAAAACGTTCCGAACTGGCCTTCCTTGTCTGTTCTTGTCCTGCCTCGCTCTACATCAGTGAAGAAGGAAAGGGGAGGGGGCGTGGGCATCTACCTCGACAGCAGGAAAAAAAAGTAATGGGGTTTTGTACAGTCTGCACTGATCTGCTTTGTAGGGTGTCTGTCAATATTGCTATGCAAGGTTACAGGGAATAGAATCCATTCTCTCTTATTTTTGTAGTTTCTGTCCAAGTCAAAACTAACCGACCCAGTACTTCAATGCCAAACGCGGCCTTTGTTCCGCACAGCAAAGGACAGAGGGGGAGGAATGGAGAGAGAAAGAGAAAGAGAAAGAGAAAGAGAAAGAGAAAGCCCAGAACAAGCTTGAAAGGTCCGGAAGAAAAGATGCCTGAGCTTCAAGGGAAAATTGCGCTCTGCTCACAGATTTTATGCGCGCACTCAGACACTTGACGGGCGCATGACATCTAGAACCCATAGGCAGCGCAGCTTCTGGGGTTAAGAAGCTCATGGCAATGAAACAGCCAAAAGCTTGGGTTGGTGGTTGGCTTTCCTAGAGTGCTAGACGCCATAAACAGGCTGTCTGTCTTATATTTCCACAGCGTCATGATGCAACACTTGGGAGATTTTAGACAATATTGTTGCCATCATACGCGGTGTTTTACTGTATACTTCGCAAATGAGAACCTTGTGAATGTAATAAAGGGAAGCGGTAGCTTAGGCTGACTTGCTAGGCAAAGCTTAATGGCTCACTGTACTGGGCGGGCCCTGAAGTCACCGGCCGAAATCTCTGTGAAATAGCTACCCATATTAGACGTTTATTATCTAAGCCTGTATCCACTAATGGCAGACAAAGCGCGAGGCCCCGAACAGAAACCATAGAGCACCTTATGGGACCTCACATGGGACCTCAACATGGAATACAAGACTAAGAACACTCGGGTTTAGATTAGCAGGCTTAGAACCAAGCCTCAAGCAGAAACTACTGCCTCTCTTGTATGGAATAGACTACCGTTAGCGTTGATATGGTACTAGTGGTAGCACTTAACTTCGTTGTGAAAAAATAAAAAAAAATAAAAAAAAGACCAGTCCAAGGCACACACGCCATAACATTAGTACAGACACTATAAATATTGCCTTTAACAAAGTTTATCCCAAGACCTTTTTTGCCATTTTAGTTATTTATTACTTCCCTTTGGGAAAAGCCTGTAAATTAACCCCGGGCCAGGTTCTCTTACACCGGCGCCACTTGTAAGACTAGTCATCTTAACCTGCAGTAGAACGATATGCTAAAATCAGTAACATCTGATCACATTTTCCACTACAAATTGTTAACCCTCTAATCTGTAAGCGAAGCAGCCACCGTGACAGGAGAGGGAGTTGGAAAGAAAGAAAGCCAGTGAGAGAACCAGGCGAGGAGGACAGACTCCAAGGTCTGTGTGGCCACAATATAGACATTGGCCATGAATTCTCAGACTTCTCTTCTTCTTGTGACTCTGTGTATTTTCCTCCTGATGATCTGGGTTTCTTATTTGGTGTTCAAAAACTAAGAGGTATACAAGCTTAAAAGTAACAAGTCGCCGAATCTTCGTATAGCAAAGAAAGGCAAAGCCTTACTTTTTCGTGTTTCCTATGAAGCTGATTATGGCGGTTCTGTTGAAGTTTGGCCTCTGTCGGTGATCAAGTACAGCACCACCATTTTTTTTATGAAGCTGTGGAATAAAGACTTGTTATTCATTGGCGTCTGGCGGTCCAATCACACGAGCTTGTGTGCTCACCACAGGCTTGTATGATTAGACTGCTTGACTCGCCAAACTCTGTGACAAAAATGAGATAGAGAGAGCTAAGTAGTAGTCATGATGAAATGCGACTGGCCTTCACTAGCTGCTTGTTCGCTATCAATAATATGTGAGGCGAATCAAGTGAGCACGGGTTCTGCTGTGATCTCGCACTTGCCATTCGTTCTATCACTCTTTATTTACTACGACGGCTTCACAACTTGTATGCATCTGCAAGCCTCCGGTTTTCTTTTTTTGGTTACTAGAACGCTTTGTTCGGCTTTTAGTGATGTCTGCATGTGGGGTAAGATGACAGCATTTCTTCTACTGTGCTGAACTGTTAGGCTGCAGCATCTATATTCTAGACAGTCTCAGTGTTGTCGGATCAAGGCCGTCGGAGCTTAACGAGTTCCTCTGGGCGTAGATGCTAACAACAGAAACAGAACGAGGCTTTGCACTAGCAATGAAACTGCGTGGCACAGCCTCTGTTTCCTTCTTTTCTGTCTCTTGTTTATGTCTCTGATACACCAAGACGCTTGCTCCTAAATTACTCCCGAGTTCTTCCTGAGCCTGCTCACTGTCTGCGTTGGTGCTCCCAACAGTGCTACTTGCGTCTTACTTGTAATTTGCCTTTTCAATTCGCTGCATATTCTAGAAAACCACCATGACGAATCTGGATATTACATCAGTACATGAAGAACATGCATCCATATGCACTTAAATCCTCCTGAATAGAGACTCCACTCATATAGTCTGAACAATGACTATCATTATATCACGTACACTGTCATCCATCACTAGTACAGTATGGAAGTCCGCCCGGGAAACCTTGTAATGTTCCATGGGATCAATGGAATCCCCTCGAATTCGCTTCTGCAGACTATCTTGTTGTCTCTGTTTTGATTCAGCCCCAGTATCATGCATTCTTGGTAGAATATGGAAAGACAGGTTTGGATAATAATTTGAAAACATAGAATATTGAACTAGTAGCATACCACAGAAGTCAGACCAAACAGTGCAGGAAGCGCGCCCACTGGATAAGCTCTTCCTTTTCACTTTCCTTTTCCTAGAAATCACAATCATAAGCTTGATATCATAGCCTGAGTCAGTAGCTATCGAGGTTGTTTATCTCATGTTCCTACTATGTACGTAGAACTCAAGTTGGCCACCGTTCTAACGCTATCAATATGTCTTTGAATACCAACACAAATACTGATCAGCAAAGCACTTGTTGAGTATAATCAGAGATGTGAAGGTCAAGAGACTCACGGGATGGGTCTGATTCCATGTCTAACAGCCTGCCCTTCATGTAGTAGAAGCTTCGATATCACTCTGAGAAACGTCATTCTTTAGGGGCTTTTCTATTCATACCACAGCTTATATCCAACAGCTTATGATTGTGATTTCTAG